>PVJX010038854.1:0-16089 GCA_004027295.1 Dolichotis patagonum
ATTATATATATTATATATATTATATATATTATATATTATATATATTATATATATTATTTATATTATTTATATTATTTATATTATTTATATTATTTATATTATTTATATATTTTATATATATATATATCTGGGGTTGTAGCTTAATGAAAAGACCTGAGTTCACTCTCCAGTTGGCTTAGTTACTCTTCTTGCTGAGCCAAAATACCTGATACCCAAAGTTAAAGGGGTAAAGGTTTATTTTGCTCACAGTTTGTAGAAGTTTCAGTCCACAGTTGGCTGGCTCCAAGTCAGGGTGGCACATGTTCATGGTGGACAGTAGGTGGCAAAGCAACAAAGGACCTTCACAGCACCTTTCTGCCCTTTTATCTTATCCAGACTACTCAGGGAGAGTAGCACTCACACCCTTAATCACAGTGCCTTTGAGCATAACATTGCACCATAAATTCCAGCATCACACACTCTCGATCCAGTCATGTCTGGAGAAGCCCCACCTATGTCTGCATGAGGCTTCGGGTGGGACATTTAGACACAAACCACTGCACCAGGACTACCAAGAAAGAAAAAATTCAATGTCTGAATAAATAGTAGTATCAGAAAGAGAGAACAGAGCAAATAAAAGGAAAGGAAATCCTCAAATCCACAGAAAGGAGGATTTACAGTACTGAAGAAAACCAGACAATTTCAAAATTAGTAGGCCAAAACAAGGAAAATGAAAATGAGGCAAAACCTAGACACATAAATGTGAAATTATTTTTAAAAATCAGGATATAAATATCTTAAAAGTTTATAAAAGAGAAGAATGTATAACAGGAGAAGAAGGAAGACATGGAGAATGAGGAAGAGAAGAACCAAAAAAGTATTATTATTGTTATGATTAAATAATAATAAAGTATTACTAGTTATAATTAAGTAACAATAAATAAGACCTCACTGAAGCAACGATAGAGACAAAGAAATGTGGTGCAAGTTTTCCTGTTATTCCCAGACCTCGTGTTTGCAGCTATGAAAGTTGATGTAAATCCATCTCTTAAAAATCATTCCAAATGCAGTAGAGTCAGCAGTTGTGCTATGGAAATGAGGAATTTTTTCTTCTTGGTTGAATAAAAGCTATCCTTGGTAACTGGAAGTTATAGACAAAATGATAGTGACAGAAATCTGTAGATTCAAAACCATCTCTTTTATTCCATCCAGCTACAAACCTATTGATTGGCATCACCTACACCCATGGTGGGACTCCCCATTATTCACACCCAGAACTATGGCAAGCCAATTAGTGGACTAATTTAGTTACCACACCCTTAACCCATATTCACACATCCTAGATTTGTCCACCTCTGAAAACCCTTACCTATGAGCACATAAGGTTTTAGGAGGACATACAGATACAAGCCATAGAAGTTGTATATATGTGCAGTGGTTCCTCAGTTCACAGACTTAATTCTTTCCATGATTCTGGTTGCAAATCAAATTGGATGAGAACTGAATCGAATTTCTCCATCAGGTCAATATTGATCCTAACCGATGAGAGCTTCAACAGTAAATTTTTCCAAATTTCTTTTAGAGAACATCAACTTTACACAAATTTTTCCAGAGTATAGAATAAGGTGGAAATATTTCCCAACTTCTTTGTTGTTTTCTAGCACATTCATAATACCAAAATCTCAAAATATAAAAAATGTGTATAACTGAAGTGCCCATCAACTGCGGAATGGATTAAAAAGTTGTGGTATTTTTATACAATGGAGTACTACTCAGATATAAAGAATGATCACATTGAGATATTTATAAATAAATGGACACAACTTGAGACCATACTCATAAGCGAAATAAACCAAACTCACAAGGGTAAATATCGTATAGTCTCCCTAGTATGAGAATTGGTAAGTGTATACAAGATTTTATGGTAATCATGATTCCCCATTACATAACTTTGAAGCCTTTCAATGTTTTCATTCATCAGTTGGAATGGTTTTATTCTGTTTTGTTTGACTTTATTATGTGTGATGGTATGAACAGCTATTTTGAAGAAAACAAAACATTATGGCAGCCATTGCTGATTTAATATCATCTTGCTTTGAAGTCCTACCATGCTTCTATTCTTCTATTACCATTGGTTCTATCATGTTGTGTCTTATTGGTATTTTAATATATGTGGTAGTATAAACAAATTTTTTATGGAAAATGAGATATTATAGTAGCTACTGATCATTATCTGTTATTTGCTTCAGAATGCCCTATAGTTCTTTCATTCTTTTGAGTGGTTTTATACTATTTTGTTATGTTTAATATTATTATATTTGAAACTATGCTCAACTATAGCAGAGAAAGAGATATTATGATAACTACTGTTAATGTCTGGTAATCTTGTTGTAAAGTGCTGCATTGCTTATGTTGTTTGCTTTGTTCTGTCCTCTTTTGTTTTATTCTCTTTAAAATAAAAAAAAATAAAAATGTGTATAAAGGGAAGAGTATCATCCAATCACCTTCAAGAGCATGGATGCAAAAATCTAAACTCAAAATACTAGCAAATCAAATCTAGTCATATAAAAAGGAAAAAATAATAAAAGACTGTCTCAAATTTTTAAAAATGTATATGAAGGGCAGAGGATATACCTCAGTGAGAAGGCACTGGGTTCAATCCTCAGCACCACGAAGAACTCCAATGTGTCAGTTGTCAAGAAGAGACCACAGGCACCCAGACAAGAGTCTTAAACAAAAACTTCACAGAAGAGCCACATCCAAATGGCTACTAAATACAAAAATGTTCTCAATATCCATATTACTCAACTTTCTATCACAATGACAAATACCAGGGAGAAACCAACCAAAAGAAAGAACAGGTTTACTCAGGCTCACGGTTTTGAGTCACTTGGCCTGCTTTCTTCAGGGAGGCTGAACATGGTGGGAGAAGCACAAAGTGAGGGAAAGCTACTCACGGGAACAAAAAATAGAGAGACAGACAGAAAGAGAGAAAGAGAGACAGACACAGAGAGACAGAGAGAGATTGCTTTTATAACCAAGCCTCACTCCCCAAACCCATTAAGCCCAAATCCATAAATGGATTAATCCGTTCATGAATTCATGACATCAGGGCCCTCATGACCCTCTTTCCTTCACAGAGTGGCCACTGCTGTGCTGATGACCCAGCTTCCAGGACGTGACCTTGGCCATTTAAGATCCAAACCATAGCAGCATCACTAGTCATCAAGGAAACATATAGACACAGTGAAGCACCACTATGCACCTGTTAGAATAGTTTTTTTAATTTTTTAATGTAATTATATTATTTATTGGCAAAAATATTGGACAATTGGAGCTCTCATAGATCCTTGATAGAAATACAGACTGATACCAGCACTGAAGAGTACAGTCAATGTGGACTGAGGCTGTACATAGGCCTACGCCATAGTCCTGTACCCACAGCCAAGAATGCACAAATGCTACATTCCCAGTATCATTATTTTAATAGTAAAAAACTGGAAACAACTTAAACATCCATTAAGAGTAGACTGGATAATTTGTAGGAAAATGGATGTACCTTCAAACAATTATGTTAAGTGAAATAAGTAAGACACACAAGTTAGAATATCACATGTTTCTCTTATATGAGAAGCTCAAAATATAAGTTATTTAAAGAGAAAAATGAAAGATAATAGGAAACAGGGAGGTAGGGCTTTTGCAAATGAGAAAGGGGCTAAGAGTCCGAGAAAGAGGAAAAGGAGAGGTGGGAAAGAGTAAATAAAAGGGATTAAGGTGCAGTATGGTCACATACCAACTCATCATGATGAAGGTAATCACTACATGCTGCAAATCCATAGTAATAAAAAATCTTTTTAAAAATGGATTGAATAAATAAGTAGTGATATAAACAGACTCTTGCTTCACATACCACATGTGCAAATCTCAAAAATACATTACACAAAAGACACATACAAGAAGTGCATACAATATGGTTAAAAATGTGAAAAACAAATCCACAGTGACAGAAGTCACAGTAGTGTTACTTAGGGGTAATGGGACAGTGTCTAAGCAAAAACATAGGAAAGGATCCAGAGTCCTGGCACCGTCATGTTTCTGACAGAAAGGCTGACCCAAGGAGGTCAGAAGAAACCCAAACACATCAAAGTCCTGTCAGTTATAGTATTTTAATAAAAGTGGCTTGAGCTGGTGGTGTCTTACTTTTAAAAGGATATTAATACAGGCATGACCTAGTTACCTTGCTTCCTATCACCCCTTTGGGGAGCAAAATCATAGACCCATGACTTAGAAGCCACTGCCACCCTGTGGCTACCATCCCTAATTCCAGGCTCAGCTATTTGGAACATAAATCAACTTCAAGTGTGTACTGTCCACTCAAAAACAGCAGGATGACAGCAAAAACTTCTGCTAGATTTCCATACATGCACCCAGTATTTCTTTCCCAGGCAATTATTTATGAAAGCAATCACTTCTCCCTCAAATCACTTAGTTCTAGTAATTAAAACATTCAAGCTTTATTCTATACTTGTTTAATAGATAAAAGTAGTAAGAGTTGAGCAGTTTTTACATGCCAGACAGTGTATTATCTTTGCATAGATTATGTCGTTTATTAGCCATAACAATTCTATGAAGAGACCACAACTACTACACTTTTTCTAGAGATGAAGAGATCTAGACATGCTGACATTTCTCAAAATCAAAACAGCTGCTAAATCATCAGTTGGAATTTTAATCCAGACCTATAGGATTCCAGACTTCTTTCTCTCCTATCTTCTACACATGTAAGTTGGACATTTTTTGTTTGAATAAAGAACCCAGAGATGTGCGCCTCATTGCAGGGAATACCAATGACTCTCTGTGGACCATGAGAAAATCATTTTACTGTCAGGGATTCAATTTTCTCTTCTGTAAACTGAAAGGCTTGCCCCGTTGATCTCTCTGAGTCTCTTTCCCTTCCCATCACCTGATAGTTCCTGATAACAGAAGAAAGACATTAATCTAAGTCACTTGCAATATGTTTTTACAGTGTGGTACAACTATTTTTAGACTATCACAGTATAAGAGCTCATTTCATGGAACCAGTCACAAATTTCCCACAATCTTTGGGGGAAATCCAAGCTGGAGTGAGTCTAGTGCTTAATGAGATGATGTAATGCAGGAAAATATATAGCTGGAAGAAAATTTTATTAGTGTGAGTAAATGTGCATTTCAAGTGAATTACAAGACTTTAAGAAGTAAATGTATATGCCCCAGGGGGGAAATCACCTAAGACTTTAAAACAGAGCATGCAGTGTTCATTTGCAGGCATCTGAGAACTTCTGCAGATGGGAACAAAAAAGGAAAATTGTGCAAAACCTTTAACCCTAAAAAGAAAAGCAAATGACCTCAGAAAAATAGCTTCAATTAAGCAAATTGAGGACACCTAGTAACAGGTGCACTTGTCAGATAAAGGAGCTTTATAATGCAACATGAGCTAATGTATTCATTCAGCACAAGTACACTTATGTAAATCTGCTAATGTGAAATCTACAAGATTAGCAACTTTTAAGAATATTCATGAAACTGGTCTGGCATTCAGATAGTGAAGCAGGCAATCGCCAGCTCAACATGCCTATTTTTAAAAAAAATGTTGGCTGATGCCAATACAAGAAGTTTCATTCTGAGTCATGTATACTCCTTGAAATATTTCCAAACAGTCACATAGCTCAATAATGCACAGCACATGCACCCCAGTACATTCCAATCCCATGATGTCCACTGCAGAATTCACAGCTTTGATGGACTGCTAGTGACTGGGGAGTTCGCTTCTTTCCATTATCATTTCAATAGCTATCCTTAAATTGGTAGAATAACTGAAGTAAGAGTTGCACAGTAAGAAAGATGTCCCATAGAGATGCGTCTGTTGTGTTTTACCTGTTTCGTCTCCACAGAGACGCTCCTGGAGTTCTTTAGTCACTAAATAGGAATTTGTCAATGTACAAGCTGAAAATAAATTCAGAGGTCTGGGGTGGGAGGGAATGCCACTCACTGTTCTCAAAACCTATAGAGTGTGGCCAAATCAGGGGTCGCATGACTGACTTGACAGTTCTGAAGTTACTAGTTCATCCTGATCCATAGGTACCATGCTAAGCAATCTAGCTCCCAGGATGCATTGGGCCATGTTGTCCACATCCTTAGGTCAAAGGGGTACAGCACAGTGAGTGAAAGCTCTTCACACCTCCAACACTCCCAAGTGTTTCTGTCTCCACCTGTGACCTGGGGATTCCTCTGTCCATGTCCATCTGACCATTTTAGGATGGCTGCTGTCCAACCCAACAGCCTATCTCTAGTTCCCTGGAACTACCATGGCTCTTTGGTGACTACTCCAACCCTAAAAGGCTGTCCTCTCTCCATTGCCTATCCAGTAATCGTAAATCCATGGGATGTTACAACAAGGATGGAACTCAAGATTTTTTGGAACTCAAGATAAAGCTCTCTTTTTACACCAATCCAACCCAGCAAAAATTTCTGAGCTCCTAGAAACTGGTAGAGTGCCTGGAAAATAATTGATACCAAATAATTATTGACTGCATAAATATATTTGCAAATTGTCCACAGCACCTATAGTCTCTGAGCTCATAGGTTAGCTAAAGAGAAGAGGAATATTCAAAAGTAACTATAATTGCAGAGTAATAAGCCACAGCCATTTGGAGGGACATGTGAAAGGAACTGGCTTTTGAGGTAGATTCTTTAAAAATGGATAGCAAAGCACAACAAACAGATAAGAAAATGTTTCCACTTTTTCTTTTGAATCTTCCCTTTCTACCTTCCTTGCTTGCATTCTTTTGAAATTTTCAACCTCTCTTATTTATATTTTATCTCTACTTTATAGATAACTTCATACACAATCTCCAATGAGTGTTCATGAGTTGGGTAGATGAACAGGTGGGTGGCTAGGATGAATGAAAGGAAGAAAGGAAGGAAAAAAGGAAAATGGCCTCTGCTTACATCCTACAATAGCTCTCTATTACCTACATATGGAATTTAAGCTGGTCTTTATTAACCTAACAAAACTCTAGTCACAGTTTCACCTTTACTGTGCTCTAGCCAATTCTTAAACAACTTGCAGAAATCTTTTGCTACTCTCCCTTTGCATTTCTCTGTAGAGGTCTTTTGCCATTGAAATGGCCCCTACATTTTTCATCTCTCTATCTCCAAGCCCAGTTGAAGTTACTATTTCCAGGAATTCACTTTCTTGCTCTGAATTTCTACAGGATTTGTAATGGGCACCTCAAAATTTCTTCCTGAAATACCTACTGTCCAGAATCCCCTCTGACTACTTCAAATGAAATCAAATTGTTCTGCCAGAAATTAGTCTTCATGCACAAGAAGCATTTTCCATTTATAACAGAATCCTTTCCTAGACTTTGCGCAGATCCAGACTTATATACTGCTGAGCCAGTCACAGAGAGGGCAAGAATGAAATGAGTGAGTTTAGGTGATAACATGTTAAAAAGAAAAAGAAGGCAAGAAAGCTCTCAAGAGCAAATGCAACAAAAAAAAAGCCCACAAGGCACAAAACATCAAAGCAAGGCGAGGTTGGATGGAGCAGGGTCACAAGGAGGTGCTAGCAGAGACTTGCTCAAGGTGTGAGGACTGAGTGAGGTTGAGTTCAGCTCTCTTATTTGCAAGCTGTTAATTTTTCTGAGTCACCACTACTTCATCTAAGATCATGATCATTTTGATCACTAAAGTGACTCAATAAAATAAATCAGGATTAAAAACCAATCAAGTCAAGATACTTGTGTTGCAAACTTGGCATACTTATTACATGAGACAACCATGTGAATGCATTTAGGATGGTGTTTAACAAATTTTAGACATTTAATAAATGGCCGATTGCCTTTTCTACTGGAAAGACGGAAAGGGTTAAGGTAGGCAAACTAGCCACCTCCTTTCAAGGCTTAATTCTATTAAATCTGGAAACTAATTGCCTGGTATTTAAATAATTCATTGGAAGATGACTGGAAAAATCAAGCCTTAAACTTGAAGGCTGACTTTGCAAGCACAGTCCCACCTCTACAGAACCAACCCTATAATCCACAGTGAACAGGATGGTGCTCTGTGTGTCCAGAGCCACATGTCACCACTGCACGGAGTCAAGTTTTTATCAAAACAATGCAATTCCTTCTTAGCCCAGATCCTGACGGCTCTGGAGTAGCTCTGTAATCATCTACGAAATGCCTTCAGATCATAACTGCATTTTGTTCTTCCTGCTCCATGGCAGCCTGGCCCCACCACTGGGTTTTCTTTTGCAGACATCAGCAGCCACACAAGACCATGAGCTGTACTGCATGTGAGTCCTGCATTGAATGCAGACCCCAAGGACTGGTGTCTGTCACTGGTCCCACTAACAGTCCCAACTTGCTCAAGCAAAGTAATAATAAGAGTAGTAAAAGGTGGGGAGAGAGAGTTGCTTTTGTTCCTCCAGCTGGGAAGACCAAACATACAAGGTCCACTGTGAGGCTTCTCTGAGCACAGACCTCATTTGCCTTGCTGAACACGGCTTCCTCCTGGGAACCCTTCCAGCTATCATCTTAGTTCTTCCTTTTCCTTCGCAAGTCATAGTCTGCACAAGATGACTCTATCTTCTCCTTTCCCACTCACCGTCTCCCCAGCTGTCCCAGACTCCTTCCTGCACTGCCACCTCTTCTGGACCCTGCTCCATTCCAGGAGCCAAGGACCTGCTCATCATCCAAACTGACCTTTATTTGACATCTCGTGCTTTGTGGGCTTTTCTACTGCATTTGCTCTTGTGCGTTCTCTTGTCCTCTTTTTCCTTTTAACATGTTTTTATTCACTGTTATATTTCCCAAGTTCTTTGCAGTGTATGACTTTTTAAATTTTATTCTGAACTGACCAGTGATCACGTACATATTTATAACAGTGCCACACAGTGTGCTCTCTGGTCCCCTCCCGATGCAGTTCTCTAGGTCCTCACTGTCTTCCTTCTTTATTGATCTCCCAAACATCATCATGGCACCTTGGGGCTCAGTCTTCAGCTCTCCTCTTCTCATCCTGTTTTCCTTGATGGGCCCAGCCATACTCTTGGCCCTAATCTCCAGCTCTAAGTGTTGGCTCTGTATCCCTAGGGCAGATCTTTTCTTCCTATTTCCAGACCTCTATGATAACCATCTCCTTTCCAGTGTCTCAAAGGCACCTGTAATTCAACACACCCAAACCAAGTTCAACATCCTGCCCAGCCCCAAAAACATCCCTCCATCTGCTTTTCCACATAGCACCATTCTTCCCTTGAGAGCTCACGCTACAACTCCTATCACCACTCTCAGCTCCCCAGTGGTCAGGTTCTGGTCATTTCTTGACTGTGCCGCTTCCCTTCTCCACCTTCCTGCTACCCTGTCCAAGTCCCTTTCCCTTCCCATCTGCACTGTGGCATTTGTCTTCCATCCTTCCTTCCTGTCCTTTTATCAGTCCAGTCTCAAAACCCCTTCCAGGATGCTCTGTCCAAACTATATGACTGAGACCACACACACACCCAGATCTCCAGTTTTTTCCAAGGATCCTCAGATTGAAGCCAGGAGGGCCTGTGCGTGCCACTCCAGCCCTGTCCTGAGCTGTGAGTAGTTGCTCCAGTGCAGATGCAGCTCCATCTCTGCACCTTGGCCTGAGCTCTGTCCCTTCCTGAGTGTTTTTCCTTTATTCACACAGGGAGTTCTACACATGCTTTGGGCCTCCGTATGCCATCCTGGGAACTTTCTGGACCAGCTGTAACAAAGCACCAATAGCTGGGTGGTTTAGTGCAGAGGAATACTCTCTCTCTCTCTTTCTCTCTCTCTCCCTCTCTCTTCTGGAGACTACAAGTCTGAAATGGAGGTGTTTGCAGGCAGAGTTCCTTGTGGGGCTCACAGCATGAGGGACATCTGTTCTGCACCTTTCTCGGCATCTTTAGGAGCCTCAGTCCTTGGCTTGTATTTGGTGCTCTCTGTGTCTTTAGAGCACCTCCTCTCTATGCATGACTATCACTGAATCCAAATCTCCCCCATTCTTAAAGGACACAAACCATACTGGATAGGACCCATCCTGACGTTGTCATCTTAACATGACTATCTGCACAGACTCTCTTTCCAAGTAAGGTCAAGTTCACAGGTATTGAAGGCTGAGATTTCAGTATGTTTTAGAGGAATAGTATTATACCCTGAAAAGTCAGTATCTTATCCACTACTTTTTCTTCTCTCTTCTATCACCTTACTTCCACACTTTACTGCAAGCATTCTTCACCCCATAATTAACAAGCCAAATTGAGATGACCAAGACCCAGACAGCTAATGCAGACTTGCTAGCCATCTGATTTTTTAAAAAAGACAAAACTGATTTTAAAGCTCAGACACAAGGAAACACCTGCTGTTTGAAAATGGGGAGAGAAAGAAGGGAGTGTGCGTATCAGAGCGGTACACACACGGAGAGCAGCAGAAGGGCCCGGGAGGAAGCCATACCCTTAGCCACACTGGTGATGCTTGCCCACCTTCCTTCCTGAGGTTCTCAGCTGTTAACGTTGGGGCTGTCCATGTAGGAAATGAAGCTTGCTGAGGATAATTAATTACACAGACTGTAACTCCAAGCTGCACAGCGCTAGGTTCGCTTGTACTCTTTTTGGTTGTCACTCGTTAAAGAAGCCCTCAGAGACCATCAGGACAAAGCCTTCTGGACAGCTTGAATGCAACCAACAGGCACAGGCCAGTGTGGGCCTAGCAGTCTGATATATCTTTCCCTAGACCTCATTTATCCTCACTGGGTGTCCATACTGGGTGCTTCAACCTGCCTTTCTGAACCTCCTCCATGTAATAAATGAGTTATATAATGTTATGTTTGTAGTTTCTTCAGCATCTCCACTGCATTAGTTTCCTATTGCTGCTATGACAAATTATCCCAGACAGAATGGCTTAAAGCAACACAAATTGGTTTTCCTCCAGAAATTTAAAACGGGACAGTGGTTGGGGCTGAGGGTTTGTGCTCCTCCTGGGAAAGAGAGGGCGTCAGTGCCCTGGCCTTTCTCAGCTCCAGGAGGCTGCCCACACCCCGGGGCTCTTCCTTCTTATAAAGACATCAAACTGAGTCCTCACCCTGCCATCTCTGTTTTCCTCTTCTAATTTCTTTTTCCAGTTCTTTTTCCAGTTTCCCCAGGGTCCTTATGATTCCATTCCCCATCCGTCCAGATAACCCAGGATAGTCTCCTTCCCTGAGCACTAACAAATGAGCCACCCTAATCCCACATGTAGTCATAATTCTCCTTTGCCATTTAACTGAACACATTCACAGGTTGAAGGCTGGAATACAGACACTGTTGGCCATGGGTGGGAGCATTATTCTGACCACCACACCGGCAACACCAGATTCTGTTTCTGTAACAAACAGCTTCACTCTTGCTTCATACTTTTATATTCTCTGAGTTCCAAAACATGAGTGCTGTATGCGTGCATAGGAAATGCTTGGACTTCTGAGCAACCCATCATTGGACAAAGTGAAAAAGGAGGGAGAACATGGACATTTATTGAACACCTAGTGTATACTAAGCACCGTGTTACATACATACAAAACCTGTTCATAACAGACAGGACCCTGAGGACAAGGAATGGGATCACTACATTCACAGGAGAAAACCAAGGTCCAGGCATTTACTTAAATGGCTGGTAAGTGTGGGATTGGGCACCATGTACCTGTGCCTCAGAGCCGGTGCTGTCTCTAGCATGAGTCCTTTCCCAGCTGGCAGCCCCCTTGCCTATGCGCATTCCTGATGGCTTCTCAAAATGCAAATATAAGGACAAGAAGATTTGTCCTTTATTCTAAGTGTATTTTTTCCTCTGTGTATTTTTGGTGTTAAAACTATTTTTAGTTTAGAGAACGCTGGGCATTGGAAAGAAGCATTGTTAGTGTCTGAGACCACAGACCTCAGCTGGAATCTGCCTCTGCTGCTCACACCTCAGTCGCTCAGTAGCCCTGGGCTGATTTATAAAGTGAGGGCTGGGGTCAAGCACATGGAGCCCTTCTTAAGATCAAGGTAGCAGCAAGTGTCTGACGCTGGGCCTAATTCGCAGGTGGTGTTTATTTTCTCAGTTCATCTTTGTGATGCCACCCAGTTGCTTGGCATATGCATGGCTCCTGTATTCAGCTTTCCTCACTTCCTTTCCCCTGCTCCCACTCCCTCCTGGCCTGTTGGTCACCTCCAGCCAGTATGTTGCCACAACCTCCAAATCGGTCTCTGTACAGCTGACCCCCCACTCCCCAGTGCACCCTGTTCCTGTTCCCTTTGTTCCTGTTCATGACAATCACCTTCAGCCCAATCACCCAGGCAGCAACTGGAGAGTCTTCTTGGATCCTTTTTCCTCTAAAGCTCAGTTACCGTGTTTGATGGTCCCATCTCCTGCTCACACCACTCTACCTGTGCAGGTTTTTACATCACACAGGGGACCCACTCACTCTTTCATTCCATGTCTCTGCCCTGGCTGTACACCACTTCCATGTCCAAAAGGTCACATCCTTAGCCTAGTTCTCAAAATACTTTGCCAACTCGAGCAACTTTCCTTCTACTACCTTGATACAATACATTCTAAACTCCAGCCAAATTATCAGAGACCCACTGTTTACCTCTCATTCCTCCATGGTTGCCTAGTTCCCGGCTTTTGTGTGCTCTCCTCTTTCCACCTAGACAGCCAGATGCTTTAGAGCAGCAAGTCTACGTGTGTCCCTTCCCTGAGCCCCAGAATCCTGCAAGCAAATGTCACCTCTAACAAGTCTTTTCTGTGCTTGTTAGAGCCCAAATGAGCCAATTGACTGCTTGTCTTAGTAGCTGACATTCCTAGGTCTTGAATATAAAGTTAGCTAATTATGACGCTACACCAAATTTAGTTCTCCATGCTTTGTTTGAAATCCAAACATGAGGTCTGGCTTTCAGTTATACATTCGCAGAGCAAAAAACCTCTTACCCTGGACACCTGCCCCGTGTCTGTCCCAGTGAGGATGGCCCTGGGATATGCACCAGCACCCACCACAGCCCAATGAGGAAAGTATTGACCTTCCCTGACTGCGTGAGAGAGAGCCTGGGAAGAGCAGCATTAAACCTTCTTCCTATTCCCACCCACCTGTAAGTCCACCTGCTATTCAGGGACACAACAGGTATAGAAACAAAACAAGCAACTCCCAGCTCCAACGTAGAGCCTAAAAAGTGAGACCAGGCTTCTGATGAGATCCTGATGAGATGGCAAACCTTGCACTTTCTCTCACCTCCAGAAGCTTGCAGGTTCCATGTGTACATCTTAGGTGAAAACTCTAGACAGCAGGGTTTTGCAGGCCATCACTGTGCCCCACCTCTGAATTGGCTGAGGATAAAATGCTCACTTCTCTTTCTAATGAGAAATCCCAGCCTAAAAACCTCTTGCATGGGTTTCTCTGTCTTCCTGCTGAAAGCCAACTAACACCTGCTTCCAAATCAGTGAATAGAACAAATTTTTCTCTATCATGACAACTAAGTAGAAGGTGGAAGGAGAAATTTTGACTTTTGAAGCCTATGTCAATAAAGTCCTTGACTTTAAAAGAAAATAAAACCTTTTCTATCATTTCCTTGTGTTTTCTTATTTCTATACTACTGTATGTTAAATTCAATCTCTGCTTTTGATACCCCTCCACTGCAAACCAACCTGTTCATTTCCTTAAAAATGTAACCAACCCTGCAAATGCCAAGAATGATAGATCTAAACCAACATAAAAGATAGTGCATTCTATCCTGTCATTTATTCTAGAAGGGTTTCGCCCAAAAACTTGGTTTACTTCAAACTCTATCATTTGGCTCAGTTCAGTTGCCACTGATTTTCCTGACTTAAACTATCTTGCAAAACAGTTAAAACATCTGAAATCCTCTGTCACTTGCTTTTAGAATTATTAGTATCATCAAAAGAATTATGAGTTCTCCATATATGCCATATAAGGAACTAGTTGCTCTTCATTCTCATAAGTGCTAGTGTTTGTTCTGGGATCAGATTATTTCCCAAGGAACGTATCCCTGGAAAAGCTCTTCTTCATATGCAGCTCCCCTCCACTGATGGATCTGTCTCACACTCATCTTCAGGGGGGATAGATGAGAACTGGGGGTTTCCCTTGGAGCATTATAAACACTGCAGAAGAGAAAATCAAATACTCCAGGACTCTGGGTAAGTTTTTACAGGACACTTTTGGAGACCTTCAAGAGTCCTTCTCATTTGTAACTCAAGTAGAGAATATCCATGCTGTGTAGTTAGTATGGGGACAAGCTGCCCCCAAATGTCATGCCACCCTAAAAATGAGGTCACCTGAATTGCAGAGTCATTGAGAAGGAAAGGCCCAAAACCTCTCAACTTCTACGTAACACTGAGAGAGAGGTGACAGGCTCAGATGCTTCCCAGGATACTTTGCACCTAAGAAAAGAAAAGAAAAGAAAAGAAAAGAAAAGAAAAGAAAAAAAAGAAAAGAAAAGAAGGATTATTGGGAGCCTTGCTTTATTTTGGAGAGCCTTGTGGATGAGTCACAGGAGTATGATGAAATTTCTGAAGGAACAGTCAGCAAGCAGTGGGTGACAGCCAGGGACTAAGGGAAGAGGAAGGAACAGTCAAAGTATGAGTAGAGGTGGGGCATCCATCACTAAGTAAAAGATCACCCCTAAGTGTGATAACTTAAAGCAACATACGCATATGGTCTAGTAGGCTGTGTGAGTCAGGAGTTCAGAACCGATGCAGCCCCCTGGCTGTGGATTTCGGCGTCCCGCAAGATTGCAGTTAGGAGGGGGAGTTTCCAAAGATGGCAGACTGGTAGGTAGCAGGAGAGAGATCCTCTCTGAGAGAGAAAGCATAAATGCCAGAATTTAACACCCTGGAGAGACCCAAACAGAGAGAGAGATGGACTCTCTCAACCCAGGAAGAAACTAAAGTTTAAAAATACCGCTCAAATATGAGGTCCCGTGGCTACCATTAGTGAAGCTAAGATCAGCAAGTACTGCGCCCTCCTTGAGCCACCTGAATTCCTGCCCGAGAGGGACCTGACTGACCGAACCGCGCTGATGCAATTGGCTTGAGCCACCGGAGCATGGAGCTGAACATCCCTGCGTGCGGCTCGCCCGGACCCAGCCCCGCACACGACCCACCCAGAGGCACCGTGAATTTGCACTGCAGCCGCGCTGAAGTCAGAGATCTGGGAGCCCAGAAGTTCTCAGGGACCGGCATCAACACGTGGTGAGTGATGGGAATAAGACCCTCCCATGGGAAAGGGGAAACTGACTGGAAGACATGTTGAATTTGGGCAGGACAGCCTTAACTCCATAAGGAAGTAGCTTCAGTTGGTTGCTCCCCTCACTGAGCAGATTGGTGGAATCTACTTGGATTGGGCCATGCCCCTGGCCAGGACCCAGTGGGTTGCTACAAACTAATTCTCTGAGCACAGCCACACACTGACGCAGTGAAGGCCTGCAAAGGTTGACTGGTCCAGAGGAGACGAGCCAGCGCACACTGCACTTGCTTGAACTTCTCTCTCTGATAGCGGCTGGCAGAGGGCAGAAGCCCCTAGTCTACATGCTCCAGAGGAGCCTTAACCAGCAAGAAAAGGGGCTGGGAATTACACTGTACACTTGTATGGAAGGAACCAAAAACATGACGAAAGGGAGAAATAAGAAAAAACCCCCAGCCCTCAACCCTGAGAACATTGATCCAGGAGAGGTAAATACAAAAGAGATTGAGGGCAGCAAACATGCAACATCAAACACAGCGGTAGCAGACATAAAGAGATATCTTCAGGACTTCGTACGCGGGATCAAAACTAAAATATTAATTCAAATTAAACAAGAGATAAGTAGATTAATAAAAGAAATGCTGGGCACCTCTCAAGAAGACACAGACAGAAGAATGGAGGAACACAAAAGGAGAGAAACATTTAATGAAGAAAACAAGAAAAATCTAGAATTCATGAAGCAAATTCAAAGAGATTATCAGGAAACTAAAGACTCCATAGAAAACTGGCAAAACTGCTTGAAAGAAACCAAAGATAGACTATCAAAAATTGAACACAGCCTTGCAATGTGTGATCACGAAAGGG
>PVJX010038855.1:0-16088 GCA_004027295.1 Dolichotis patagonum
TTTATCAAAAATGAGATATTATAATACCCATTGATCATTTTCTGTTATTCGGTTCAGAAAGCCCTGGAATTCTTTCACTATATGCATGGCTTTATACTATTGTGTTATGTTTGATATTATTGTAATTGAAACTATGCTCAACTATAGCAGAGTAAGAGATATGGTATTAGATACTGTTGATGTCCAGTTGACTTAATGTCAAGTACTGTGTTGCCTATGTTGTCCTCTTCTGATCTGCTCTGTACTGCCCCCTTTTGTTTTATTCTCTTTTAAATAAAAAAAAAAAGAAAAACGAAAACATACATTTCTGATAAAAAGCTCCAGAGATAAGGCATACTCCCCATTTTAGTTACCTTTCACTTATTGCTGAGACAAATACCCAACACCTAAAGTTAGAGGAAAGGGTTTACTTAGCTCACAATTTGTAGAGGTTTTTGCCCATTATTGACTGGCTTCAAGGCAGGGTGGCATGGAAGAATGGCAACAGTTCACAGCAGCAGAAGACAGAAAAAATAAGCAAAACAATCTTCTTTCTGCACCTTATATTGTATGCAGTTTACCCATGAGGGTGGGCATAGCACTCACATCCTTAATCTTAGCATTTGACCATGAATCAATCACAAGCGCTAGGCTCACTCACCTCTGAAAAGCACACTCCATGACTGCATGAGGCTTTGGGGGGAAATCTAGACACAAAACATAATACTCTCAAACACAGGTGTAATTTTCAAATTACACCTTAGTAAATATATATATATGTTCAATAATTAGATCATCAATGAAAATGCCAATGTATATTCATAATAAATTGTGAACTGCAAATTTAGCAATGAAAATTTCTTAGCTAATGTTATGTCTAGACATCACCCCAAAGCCTCATGTAGTCATAGGGCTTTTACAAATGTGGCTGAATCTAGCATGTGTGATGCTGGAATTAAGGGTATGTGATTAGTGAATCAGTCCACTGATTGGTTTGGCATAGTTCTTGCTAGGATTAAGGGTGTGAGTGCTACACTCGCCCTATGGTAAGTACCCTGCATAGAATATAAGGGGCAGAAATCTTATCTCCCATCTTTGTTGCTTTTGCTGCTACCTTATGTGTGCCTTGAACTATTCTCCTCTGCTATTCCCCTCTGCTGCTGTGGCCTGGAACCAGCCAACTATGCACTGAAACCTCTACAGACTGTGAGCAAAAATAAGCCTTTCTCCTTTTAACTTTGGGTGTTGGATATTTGGGGTATTTAGAAAACACCATTGATTAACAAACTGACCAGCCCAGGATCTTGCTTATAGCTGGTATCAAAAATATTTGTAGAGGGAGCCAACAGCATACATAATTACACTTCAGTTACAGCCATGTTTGTTTCTTCTTTTGTTGCCAAATGGGGTCCAAGGTGGCCCCTGCAAAGAAGAAATGAAACTCTCACTCTATCTGGGAGTAGGTTCTTGAATCATCATAGAAAAGTTAGTGCAGGACTCACCAGCAGATTTACTAGCAGAATCAAAGAAGTACACACTCCCAAAGGAGGCAGGGCCTGAGGGGCAGTGTGCTATGGTCTTGGGCAGGCCGTACTTTTATGGTCTTGGGAGTGTCCCCAAGACAGATGATTAGGATGTGTGTTCCTAGGGTCTGATAATCTATTACTAGCCTAGTTTAGAAGACAAACTAGGTGGTATACTTGAAGTATAGATATACAGTAAACAATAGTACTGTTTCTTAAAATTGGAAGTCTGTGGAATTTGTGAATCTATAGTACCAATAGAAAAACACGTTGCCAATTTACAAATTTATTGCATCTTTTATGACAGTGAATAGCTTAGAAGAAAAAAAAAGGTTTAGGAGTGTAAAAGTGCCTTGTATTCTTGAGTGACTTTGTATCTAAAGCTTCAGTTTTCTTAAAATACAATTTTAAAATTACAGTTTTTCTTGTCTCCTTTCTATTTATCCTTATTTTCTCTATCCTACTTCACTTTGACTTCTATAATGAATTTGAAACTATGAGCCATGTACCCACCTTCTACTGGTTACCAGGGGAAAATTATTAAATAATAATAATGGAAATCAGTGTTTTACCCTGTTCCACAGTAAAACTTGCTCTTTTAAATAAACGATCAATATATTAGAGACTTTCAGTAATTTCTGTAACCATACTCTACCATAATCACACAGAGACAAATAAATTATATGTCAGGATGACATAATTCACTGTTGCCAGGCCTCACTGCTGTGAAATTCTAGGGGAGCTGCTCACTCAGGGCTTCAAGCAGCTGGCTGCCATATTGTTGGAAATCACAGCTGGTACAAATCTGGCCTCCACTCTCCTGAATCTGATTCCTGATCTCCTCACACCTGGTATCTAATGTCTGGCTGCTGAATTTAACTGGTGGCTCCATTCAAGTAGCATGTGGGTGCCTTGCTGGATGCATTGTGCCATCTCCTTCTGCCATCTTGTTCCTTTTATTTGAATCCCTCCACACACATCAACAAGGGTGAGTTTGAAAACCTACCAACACAAACATGGAAAACATAGCAGAAAGAGTAGTCAATGTCTTTTTAGGGTAACTAAAACTACTCAGCTGACTTCTATTACTTTCCCAACTCACAAGCCCTCTTCCAGTTTGATAGTGTCTCCTAAACAGTTTGATATCTGAGGACCAGTTCTCCTTATTTTAATTTTTGGTCTTTGTTGTTATGTTCGCTTAATACATTGTCTTCATGTAAAGCACATTCTATAACTAAACTTTTTTAATATAGGGAAAATATGCATAGTGTTTTCTTCATGAAGTGCAGAATAAACAGCTGCACTCAAATATTACCTTCATTTTCTTTCTAGTCATATTTACATTGCAACATATAAGAAAAGTAAGAGAAATCACGTAAGACAGAGGTATCTTTATAATTGTGGACTTGCCCTTTCCCTCATTCCCAATTTCAGAAAAAATAATAATAATAATACAAAGCTTCATGCTGGCAAGTTAATCACAGTCAGGGAGAGAATGAGCTCAACTGTGTATGTAAAAACTTAGTTGTTTTCCTTTGATTCATCCGTTAGCATCGCACTGGGTCAGTTTCTTGTTTATGCTGTCTTTATTGTTTCTGGTCTTAGAACAATAAACATCCCTAAGTGGTTTCAATTACAGCAGCAAAACTGTGCAAATGAACTTTGGCTTTGTTTCATTTTGAATAGAGGGTTTTTATGATTTTATAAATGGTGATGATGTTTAGGAATCTTGCCAGACCTGTTCTATAAACAGTGAAGAGTCACATTCGCCAGCGCCAAGTCTTTAATCACCCAAATATATTTCCCTTGATATGGATAAAATATTTTAACCTTGTTCTATGGAGATGGATATGAATGATCAAATTATCTGTGGATTCAGCAACAACTTGCACAAACAAAATATTGGAACATTTTCTCTGGTAATGTATTTATAAGCCCATGCCTGATCTTTCCTCATGTCCTCCTTAATTGCAGGAAAGTATTAGCTGGGAATTACTCATTTTTAACAAATTCATTGCCTGGTGATATCAGAAACAATAAATTATCTTATGCTGTGTTAACACACACACACACTCCTTCCCAATGTAAGTGGTTTCACAAAATAAAGTTCATACATAAAAGTATATACACAGAGAACTCCCTTTCCTCATGTTTCCATAGTCACCTGAGCAAAAACAATTCTGGAAATTCCTACACCAACAACTGCATCCCCCAGAACTAGTAACACAACACAGGCCATCCATGCAGAAGGCATCTGGGAAAGTCAATCTCCTCTTGGCCATACAGCATGGCACAGTTGGACACTAATACATTACAGGAAAAAAGAAGTTCCAAATTTACAGAATGTTCTGGGTGCCGTCATTTACTAGTAAATACGTTAATCCGCGTGGTGGGCTGACATAACAAAATACAGCAGGCTGGGTGGCTTAAACAACAGAAATTTATTTTATTGCAGTTCTGGAAGCTGAAAGCCCAAGATCATAGTGCCAGCAATTTTGGTTTCTCCTGAGGCCTCTCTTCTTGGCTCATAAATGGCTCTCTTCTTATTGTGTCCTTGCATGGCCTTTCTTGGTGCACACAAATGCTTTGTGTCTTTCTTTCTTTCCTTCTTTCTTTCTTTCTTTCTTTCCTTTCTCTCTCTTTCTTTCAAGGTTGTCTACATAGGCCAAATGTAAGACTGAACAATACTATAAAGCCTAACTGTAGGACTCAAAGTCTGAAGTATGCAAAAATTTCCAAAGTACAGAAAAAAATTTGACTCAAGTTTATCTGGGGACTTCAGTAGAAAACATTAAGTAGAAAATTTAGAACATCGCCTATCTTGTTCAAACTAGCTGTTTCAAATTTTCACAAAGTATGCTGTCTCAATTATCTTTAAATATTTTTTAAAAGAGAAAAATTTCAAGCAAAAACTGTTTAATATCAAAATGAGAATTACTCTAACTGAAGAAATTATGTTAATATAATTACTTGCTTTGGGAAGACCATTACTTATGCATTTGACCTGTTAGGATCTTAACTCAGCAGAATTAAAAAAAAAAAAAAAAAACTCTGTATTTGTGCTTAGCATTCTCAAAATGTGGTTTTGTGTGTTGCACTTTTAACTCTAAACATATAACAATTTATAATTTTTGTGTATCCTTCTTCAAACAAGTTAATCTTACCACGCTTCAATCTCACCGCATGCATAAAAAAGATAGTAAGACTGACTTTTTACCTTTGACAGAGGATAATATTTGAAAGTGGTCTGCAAATAGGCAATCATATTAAATGTAATAAAAGCCAACCTTAGAAGATAGTGATCGCTAAGATGTCAAAATGAAGTTTTATGAAGGACTGGCAGGGATGGTGAACTATCAACAGAGAAAGGCTGTTAATTTTTGTTTCATTTGTAGTCTTCTCTGTTGTGGATTACATAAACAAATTCAATAATTTAATTTAGATTTCTTTCATTTGATCCTTTATTAGATCCTAAAGCTATATTTCAACTAATACAAATCATAGAAGTCAACTTAATACAACAGCTAGTGCTGATAACATTAAAAACTAATCAATTTAAAATATATAGCATACGTGCTGTGACTGCATAACCTAAAAAGAAAATTTTTTCTAGCTACACATACGTTTCTGCTGACAAAGCAATACTGCCAATAGCAACCCTAAGGAATATCAAATGCCATTTAAGAAATAAGAAATGGAAAGTGCTAGTATAATAAAATGCAAGATATAGGACAGTTTAGTTTTTTGAACTGAGATGATACAAAAGGTATAAATGTGAGATTTGTGAGATGGTTTGAATTTTACTATGTTTAAAAGAAACAATATATAAAGCATTCTATTCTCAACATTTTTAAGAGCATTCTTTTTTCTACATAGAATCCTTTATGAAAATATTGAGTGGCAGTTACTCATGCTGAACAACTGAAATGACATTTATTTGAAAGCCCATTTCAACTCTTTGCAAAAAACACTTATTCTTTGTATCTGACCATCAGTCTGAGGGCGGTTTTTTCAGTCTGATTTTTCTAACTTTGGAAATCAAGAACTAGAATTTCCTTTACCCACCCCCCCATCAGTTCATCCTAAGGTATCCATTGTCTTTTGTTGTCTAGGTCACCTTTCCTTTGCTCTGTATCTCCAAAGTAAATGTCTGCACATTTTGTTGCCTCCTGGCATGCCCTGAAGCCCACAGATTGGCCATGTAAATAGTTCCTCAGCATCTGAGAAACCCTTCTACTTCCTACCATTTATTCCATATTAGATAACTCATGTATTTCACCACCTGTTTTCCCACTTTGACCCAAAGGCAGCTAAAAAGAACAAAATGACTCACTTTACCTCAAATTACACCTCTTGTGATCTAAACATCTCCAAATGATAAACACCTTTTATTTTCATCAAAATTCAAAACCAGTTTACTCATAAGAATTCCTTCTCTTAAAAAATTTTTCAAAATTGCACATGAAAATGACTCTGAATTCCAATATTTAGAAGAAATTAGTGCTTTTGTTAATGTCTCCTGTAGTGTTTCTCTCTTCTCTCTCCAGTCTCTTTCTCTCTCTTCAAAAAAATGTTTTAAACAAAGTCAAATCTGTCACACTTTTCCATTTACTTTGGACTTTCTTTTCACACTTATAAAGAACCACCCACCTAAAGAATTATCAAAATAGTCACCACTTTTATTTCCCTCATATTTGTAATTTGAGGTATTTTTTACACCAAAGTTAGTAATAAGGTTCTCCAGAGAACAGAACCAATGGATATATAGAGACAATTAAAATGAGATTTATTATAAGGAATTGGTTCATGCAATTACAGAGGCTAAAAAATCCTACAATCTGCAGTTTATAAACTGGATACTCAATGAGGCTTTTTAATCCCAATAAGAATGAGAAAAATTCCTGACTTTGTTTGAAAAAAGTCACCTGCAATTGTTGACATGTGGAATAAGGAAAAGCTTGCACCATACTACTTTTCAAGGTTAGATACGTTTTTAACAGTTATAAAACTATTGATTTTACAAGATTTATACAAATTACATATTGAAAATACATCCTTCCTTTGGCTGGTGTTTCTCATCATACCAACATTTTTCTATCCAAAACTATTCTGGACCGAATATACTGATAGAATAGTTTTGTATCAAAACTATTCATTCTGATCCAATCATCCTGACATGCTGTAAGTCATCATGCTTTAATTATTGAAGCATGTTATCAATTTTAGTATTTAATCAAGCCCATGTTCCCTATTATTTTTTTGCAAACCAGCTTGGTGTTTTAAACTTATATTTATTTTATTCTAGGTAATTCCTTTTTAGACTTGAAATAGTTGTTGTTTAGTTTTGTTTTGTTTTTGTTTGTTGCTTTGTCCTTCACTCTATAACTTAACTTTTCTCATTGTCAGAAAGTTCAGTCACTTCAGCTTACCAAAAATGTGAAAGTGGTTTACCTTGAGATCTTTTAAATCCCATGTCAGGCATCTGTAAATGCTTACTGTATCACCAGTGCTTACAATAGAAAAAGATTTAATGCAAAATATACAAATACATAATCATCTATGAGACTGGCTTACAATGGCCTCCTGCAGAGTCTGGAGTGAAGAGCGCAGAGGATCTGCCTGCACCCTGAGACACAAGGATCCAGCAAAGTCTTGGTGCTCAGGGCTATGTGCCTGCGAGTCCGTATCAGGAGGCGGAAGCGTCTGCACCAGAGTTTTAGAGTCTGAGCTTGGAAGCCAGGAGACAACTTCCAAAGTGGAGGCAAAGACTGGATCTCATCTAAAGAAACAAAAGTGAGCTTTCCTTCTTCACTTCCCTTTTATACCATTCTGGAAACAATCCTCCCTACGCGAGGGCCTCCACACCTACAACTAAGCCGATTTAGTTGGGTGGTTCTTACTCAAATTGACACATTCAAATAACTATCACACTTTCCCTATTCTTTTTCCCTCTCCTTCAAGAAGCAAGAATATTTCCTTCTAAGATTAATTTCACCACTATACCTTTAGTTTTATTTCTTCTATTTAGAAAATATTGCTCCATCTGAAATCTTTCCTCAGCCTTAAAAAAAAATCTGAAACTTCACATTTAAATTTCTCCTTTGTTTCAGCTAAAACTTATTTAAGCCAAAATTTCCCCCACCTTAATTGACATATTCTTCTCTGGCCTTCCAATCTCATCTTTGAAAATGCATTGATACTGTTCTCTGGTCCCCATTTCCTGTGCTTCCCATGTAACTATATAATTCTCTGATGTTCTATCTTTGGTACTCTTTCATGTTTAATGTCTATGCTTGCTCCCTACAGAGTTTCAACTACCTCCACAAGTTACTTTAAATTCAAATTTAAGTAACCCTTCCTTCCAACTGCCCCTAAATGTTCAACAAATCTTGACTGTATCATAGTGACCATTCTGTTGACCTCCCATTCTGTCATCTACAACATATTATTTTCCTTCTTTGCTTGAGCTCCCATATCACTTTCTATCTCTCACTGCATGTATAATCTGAGTTCTAATTAGTTCTGTACTTGTTTTATTTCTCTAGTAGATTATAAAATGCATAAAGTTATGTGTTTTGTCATGCATATCTTTTTAGTCATCGCATATAATCAAATATGTTACAATTAGGCAACAGATTAAAATAAATCTGTATTTTCATAAATAAGTTCATTAAGTTTATGAAGTGCACTTGGCTATTTTTAAATGTTTCAATAACATTTATCCTAAATTCATGTAATTCCATTAGACCTCATTGATAAAAGCAGGGTCTCAGTGCTTATTTTATTATGTAGAATAACCTATGTGTTGAGGAAATATTTACACTACAAAAAAATATTCACAAGATGTGTATCACTTTCCTATTGCTGCTATAAAATGCTACCGCAAACATAGAGGCTTAAAGTCACAAGAATATACCAAGGTGTCTAAAGCCAGTTTCAGTGAGCTAAAATCCAGGTGTCAGTAGAACTGGTTCCCTCTGGAGGCTCAAGGGGATGCATCAGCTTTTGGCTCCTTCCAGCAGTAGAGGCTGCCCACATTTTTTGGCTTTCTCCATCAAATTCAGTAGATAACATTTTGTGTCTTTTCTAACTCTTTATTGCCCAGAGAGCCCACACTCTCCATTTGCACTGAAACTTGTTTTAAATACAAGAAGCTGTAGTGTTCTAGGAAAGAGAAATGGTACATAAATACTACCGTGTCCTTTCCTAGTCTAGTTACTTCCTTGTGTTCATCAAAATACTTGTGCTGAAAGTGATGGCAAAGAAGGAACTGGAAAGACAAGGCAACCACAGGTATTTCTTCCAGTCTTTCCTTACTCTTCTTCCATGAGCCAAAAGCAGAAAATGGTAGTAGAATATGTGCATATCAAAAAGAGAGAGGAAAAGAGTTGAGTCAGTTTTAGGTAGCATTTCCACTATTCTTGTAGTACAAAAATATACAAGCATATGTGAGCTGCAAATTATGAAATGTCTAATTTTGGTGATTCTAAGAAAGAATTAAATGATTTTAAATTTATATTAATACTGGTATTAATGACATAAATGTTTATAGTAAAATGCACTGAAATGATTTAAAACTTCAATATTTTTAAACCTCAAATGACACTAAATATTTTTATAGGTCAGAAAAAAATGTGAAATGAAAGAAAAAGCTTTATATTTTAGTGCCTTTAGCAGGACTCTACTGATTTTTGAACAAGAGGTCTTCCATTTTTGTTTTAGACTAGAACCTGCAAATTGCATTAGGCCCTGCACACCTACTAGTTGATTGGCTTGAACATAAGATAATTGGAACAGAATTGGGTTGCATTAAGATCAAAACCTTGGGGGAATTCAATTACATTTTTGCTGTCTTTTCCTGCAGACAGCTTAGTTCTAAATATTCACCCCATCATGCAAGTCTCAAAGCTTTCTTTGTTCTGCCAGGACTTAAAACTCTAGATAATTTGCCTCTTTCCATACATAGAAATTTATGTCCTGTATTACTCATATTACTTGGACTCCATAACCTTTGATTCCACATTACCAGGCTGCAGATTACCTTCTCTCCTACTAAAATAAGAGGCCAGTATGTGCAGCATGCTGAGCCCTGTGTGCAAATGGATGAATAAATCCTCTGTGGCCTTAATTATAGGTATTACCATGTTGAATCTAACTACAACAGATGTTCCCTATGAAAATGTGATAGCACAATCATTTTAATGGATATGTTGAAACTCAAATATTTTCTTGATAGAAATTGTAAACTCCTAAAAACTGATCGCAGCTTTTAAGCCTGTGGTGTGTGAGTGGAGCTATTTTTAATGTTGATAGCAAGATGATACATGGATTTACTTCTGAGTGCAATATTATGTTACCTTATATTTCAAACCAGTGGTTCAACGAGATTCTCTTGGAGTCCAGAAGATCTTCCCAGTTTCACCAAGGGCCAACAGATAGAAGAGGATCAAGGATAACAGTTCAACAGCAGTCAAGATCCCTTTCTTACACCACTGCTTTAGCCAAAGCAGCTCCATGCAATAATCTAGATTCTCAGGTAAGGTTTACTTTGAAGAAACCATTGTGAAGTTTATAGGGAAACACAGCAAATACCAGTTAAAATCTCCTCATCACTTCATAGAATAACTGGATCTCTATGTCACAAAACAATCAAAAGATAAAGTAAACATGAAGAATTGTCTTAACTAAGTTTCTCCTTTCAGCAACTTTTTATATGATCATCACTGATAGACCAATTAAAATTATGCATTTTATATTCCTCTCACCTAAAAAAAAGACCACTGACTTTAAAATTAGAGCTATGAGAGAATCTAAAAGAGAAAAAAAATGACATCAAGAAGTGGAGAGTAGAATAGTAATTTCCAAAAGTTAAGGGGTGAATGAGAAGGAGATAAATGTACCATGGCACAATTAGACAGGATGAATAAATTCTGGTATTACACATACGAGAAGGGCAAGAATAGTCAACAATAATGTGCTTTATATTTTGAACTAGCTAGAAGAGAGAATTTTGAATGCTTTCACTATAAAAGAAAGATTAATGCTTAAAGTGATTGAACATTAATCATCCTGATTTTCCTAATACCGTTTTATAAAGATTTTTTTCTACAAAACTGTATTATTTTATATAGTTTTTATGTGAACACTGAAAATACTGGGACTATTTTTCTATATTATTAGGTGCTCTGATTTCATGTTAATGAATGAATGATGTGTATCATAATAAAGTATTATACTCTAAACAAATTCCCTATTGATGGGAGTATCTTTGCACAAGAGGTTTGATACTTCTCATAGTTCTATCTTTTTAAATATCTTTTCATATTTTTTACTTTAAATTTTCATACTTTTCATACTTTAAATTTGTAGAGGATTATTAGGTCAAACACTCAGGGAATGTTAAAGCTTTGAACATTTTTATAAAAGTTCATGGGCTATTTTATAGATTACAAATAACTTCTCCTATTCTGTGAAGAGGTTTATACATCCCATTACTCTTATTTATTATGCCTTTTTAAAGAAGTATTTATGCTTCCCCTGCTGATATTGAGTATAAAATATGACTTGTCTTGAACAATGGCCTATAAGAAATTGTTACCTATAACCATATTCAAGTAAAAGCTTTATAAATGATCATTATTTTGACTTCAATTGTGTATTTATTCTTTGAAATTACAACTGCATGTCCCAGATGAGGAGTGTTCCATCAGGTTAGTTCCATCAGATAATCCATGCAACAGTACTGTGGGGGAGTTTAGCACCAACCAACCTAATGTAACTAATAAATGTAGTCATTATAATAGCCAATAGTACTAGAAATCACAAAAGAAGAGAAATGCATACGCACGTAAGAAAAATGCCTCCCTTGGTACAAGCTACTCACATTTGCAGGTCACTGTGACTATTAGCAGCTGGAGAATGTCGACCACACAGATGGCGGCACTTCCTCACATTTATCATGTCTCCATATTGTCCACTATATCTTACATGGACCAGCAAATTTGTATGTTATCAATACTTATAGTATTACACACTACACACATACACACATACACCAACAGGTTACAAAATTATTTATTTCTTAGCTAATAAGATTTATTGGAAAGAGTCACCTATTCTTCCCATGTGGGTCTAAATGAGCCTTGAGAGATCAAGAAAAGGAGACTGATGGGGGTTTCTAATGGAGGCTGGGAGGCACAGCTGGAAAAAGTCACCTGCATGGATAGCAGAGTGTGTGATTTGTACTATCTTACTTCCACAGGGAAGCACTCAGTCTTTCTGATCAGTTTTTCCAGACTGTGGGGGTAGGGGTACAGAAGGAGAACAGGGAGAGGTGAGGTTTAAAAATCTGCTGACAAACATCAAGAAGGAGTCAGCCTCTTATTGCACGTATGTTTGTAATACGGCTGAAGTTCCCCTTATTGGAAGGTGAAATCTGTTTCTCCACCTCTTGAATTTGAATTGGACTGTGAAATTGCCTAGCCAACATAATATGACAGAAAGTATTTTGCCAATTCCAAGCCTAGGTCTCAAGAGGTCTTGCATGCTTCCTCCCACTTTCCTGGAATCTGCCATTTGACCAGGCCACCATGTACTCAGAGATAAACCCATTTATCCCAGCAGAAGCCACTACAGCAACTTTATAGTTGCCTGGTCCCAGACATGTGAGAAAGCCCAGCTGAGACCAGTGGAGTCATCTGTGCAACTACAGTCAGCCAAATAGCCAAGCCTTGAGCTTCATGGCGGATTTATCGACTTGAAAGGAATAATAAATTCTTACTATTTTAAGCTGATTTTTATGGTGGTTTGTTATCCAGAAAAAACTAATGTCACACTGTTTAGTATAAATGCCTAGACTAATACTTGTATCAATTTGCACTAGCATTGGTTCTATAGTAGGATATTTATATCCTCATATCCTTATTATTTTCTAGAATAATTCTCAATTTACATGTTTCATGGTTTCTCTTTGGTGGGTAATATAAATGGATAGCTGATGAAGCAGATACAGAACACTTGGAATAGATTTTCTTTAGTGAGTAAAAAGTGAGCCTTAGTTATGCAAAGTTCAGTCCAAGACATTAAAAGTTTCTATTTGATTTTGTAAGTCAGTGGCCCTTAAAATGAAAATTTTGCCTCACATAACCTCCCCAACCTCCTACCATACATAGCCTCACAGCAGTCATGAACTTATTTCTCTCTATAGGAGCTATAGACATAAAGGAAAAAAGTATTATACTGAAATACAAGTTCTGTTTTTAAGAGCAAATTTAAGGTAAAACCTTTAATGTAGACAAGAGTTGGCCTAAAATCAGAGAAAATAAACTAAAGCAGAATTCCCAAGTTAAAATCTAAAAGAAAGGAAGGCCAAGTAGAGCTGTGAGTCCAGGCTCAAAGCAAAGGATTACAAACTAATTATATAGGAAAAGAGCTGTCTCACCTCATTTGTGGTTGAGCTCTGACATTTCTCCAAATCCAGTTAGTACCCAGGAAGTGTATTTTATTCAAGATTAAAAATAGAGCCTGTGAATTAGGAAGAAATACATTGTATAAGCCCATTTACCATTTCTCATACCACAATACCACACACCAGATAAGTTATAAAGAAAGATTAATTTCAGCTTCTGGTCTTGGAGGTCCAGTAACAAAGAGTCAACTGGTGATGGCCTCTTGCTGGCTGAGGCCTGAGGTGGTGGATATCATGATGAGAGGCAGGGAATGCATGTGTATGCATGTATCTTCTGGTCTCTTTTCCTCTTCTCATACATCCACCAATATTCAATCATGAGGGCTCCATCCTGATAACATTTACTAATCCTAAG
The DNA here is from genome assembly GCA_004027295.1 of Dolichotis patagonum. Lineage (NCBI taxonomy): Eukaryota > Metazoa > Chordata > Mammalia > Rodentia > Caviidae > Dolichotis > Dolichotis patagonum. Next base: position 13,325 of record PVJX010038855.1, read on the forward strand.
AACTTCTTAATGGCTTCAACTCTAAGCATTATAATTTAAGTTTCCTCCTACTTACTACCTCACAATGAGGATTGAATACTAATAAGTTTTGGACAGGAAAAACCATGTCTTTCTATTCCTTTGCAGCCCAATTAAGGGTCATGAAGAAGTTTGTGAGAAATGTAGAACTGCATGTGCATACCTTAGAGTGAGCAAGACCAGTTTTTCAGAGTTTCAAACAGTATCCTGAGCAGGAATGGTGCTGGTGGATGTAGCATATTATTTGTTTATTTATTTGCAAGTATATGTGTGTGGTTGATGTGTATGTTTCCTCATTTAGTCAGATCTTCTTTAATGTAAGAACATTTGACATGAGATCTAAACTGTTAAAAAATTTTAAGGATTAAAAAATGTTAATGATAGGCATGACATTGTATTACAGATTTCTCAAAGATATTTATCTTGCATAATTGAACTTTATACCCACTGATTAGCAATTCTCCATTTCTCTTTTTCTCACTAGTATCAGACAAGGCACTCTCCTACTCTATGCTTCTACAAGTTTGACAATGTTATAAGTTTGATATAAGTAGAATCATGCACTATTTATCCTTTTGTGACTCTTATTTTACTTAGCACAATGTCACCAAATTTCATTCATGTGGTTACATATGGCAGGATTTTCTTCTCTCTTAAGGCTAAATAATATTTCATTGTATATAAATACCACACCTTTTTATCCACTTATCTGTCAATAATCATTTAGTTGTTCCACATCTCATCTATTGCAACCAGTGCTGCAGTGAATAAAGTGTGAAAATATCTCTTCAAGATCCTAATTGAAACTCTTTCAGATCAATGCACAAGGGTGAGATTGCTTGGATCTTATGGCAGTTCTATTTTTAAGATTTTGAGGATGCTCCATACTGTTCACAGCTGCTTCACTGTTTTATATTCCCATCTATAGTCTAGAGGGGTTTTAATTTCTCCATATCCTCACACCAACATGTATTTTGGCTTTGTTTTTTGTTTTTGTGTTGGATATTCTAATGGGTATGAAGTAATACTTCATTTTAGTTTGTATTCACTTCTCCTAAGAAGGCATAAAAAAGCCAACAGAGATCCTTCATTAGTAATAAAGAACATGTAAATCAAACTCACCTGTTTTTTTAAAGCAGGCTCTATGGTTTTGGAGTTAAATAAACCTGAGGGGTTTTGGCATCACTTAGGGCAAATAAGTCTTAAGAAAGAAAGACTGGTAATAATAGAAGATTGGAGGCCCTGTTTTACTGACAGGTGAAAAAGAAGAATAATGAGGACATTAAACTGGAAAATCACTTCACAATATCTACATGTGTTAGCTTTTTGTCCTTGTGACAAAATACCTGAGACTAATTAAATTAGCAAATACCTGAGACTAATTAAAACAGCAAAGGTTTATTTGACTCATGGTTTCAAAAGTTGCAGTCCATGATCCTACAGTTCCATTGTTTCTGGCCCCTTGGGAAGCAGAACATTAAAGAAGGCAGCATGTGGTAGAAAAGCAGCCCACATCACGGTAGATAGAAGGCAGACAGAGAGAACGAAAGCTTCAAGATACATCTGCAATGACCTGCTTCCTCCACTATTCCTTGCCTCTTGAAAACCGATTTAGCTAATGAACTCAACCAGGATTAATCTATTTGATGATGTTAAGTCCTCACCATTCAGTCATGTCCCAAAAGCCCATTAGCTGGCAGTCAAATTTTCAACACAATGAGCCTTTGAAGAGACATTTTTTATTTTAATCATAACGTTAGATTAGAGATTATATTCACATTTCAGAATTAACCACTGATAATTCAGCCTTATTCATTGTCTATTCTTATTTTTTGCCTATAATGTCAGCATATATTTTCTTGTCATTTTTTGTGAAAATTCTTCCATACATTTGGTTTACATTCCAATGTTTAACATCTATTGTTTACTTTCTTCACAATATCTAATCTTCTACTTACTTTCTTTTACTATTTTTGTCATTGACAAAGGGCATTTTCTACTTGTTTTCTAATTTGTGGATTTCCATTTTTCCCTACACCAGGCAGCAGGATAAAATTCCACAAATTTAGTTCCCAAACCTACTATTTGACCCTAAAATGTGGCTAATTCATTATAGGGGACCCAGAAAATGTTCAACAACTGGCATGGTTCAAAGTCACTATCTTAAGGTATCTGTATGTCCCCCAAGTTCTCTGAGCTTTTACTAATAAAGTTTCAAGGGCATCTGTTTTCTTACTTGGGCTTTTCTACCGTATCATCATAAAAATAATAAAATTGATGAACATATTGATTTCACCCGTGAGCCAGTGGATCATAATGCTTCACTTAGAATAAGAGATCTTTGGAGTCGAATTGTATAAATAGTTTTTCCCATTTTAAAATATAAAAGTTTCACTATTTTTAATTTGTTGAATTTAAATTATTAAGCTTGCTCCCAAAATCTGTGTGCCAAGTCCATGAATTATTTGAAATGAGCATAGATTAAAATTTGTGACAAAACAGTACACAAAAATGGCATGATTTTTTTTATTTCAAAGAGAATAAAATAAAAGGAGGCAGTACAGAGCAGATCAGAAGAGGACAACATAGGCAACACAGTACTTTACATTAAGTCAACTGGACATCAACAGTATCTAACACCATATCTCTTACTCTGCTATAGTTGAGCATAGTTTCAATTACAATAATATCAAACATAACACAATAGTATAAAGCCATGCATATAGTGAAAGAATTACAGGGCTTT
>PVJX010038856.1:0-16096 GCA_004027295.1 Dolichotis patagonum
CCACCATTTTGACTTCTTGATGATGGGCACTCTTGCCAGTGCGAGAAAAATCCTTGGGATTGTTTTAATGTGAATTTCTCTAATTGTCATAGATGTTCAACATGTTTTCATGTTTGTCGGTCAATTGCACTGCTTCTGAGATTTTACTTGCTCTTCATTTTACTTGCTTGTTTCTTGATTAGATCTATTGCTTCTGGTGATCTGATTTTTTGATCTCTTCATACATTCTAGATATCAGTCCTCTTTCCATGGAAGAGTTGGCAGATTCTTTGTTTCAAATTTACAGTTTGTGTCCTCACTCTATTAATTGCTTTCTTTATTATGCAGAAGATTTTTAACTTGACATGGTTCCACTTGTTGATTCTCACTGCTATTTCATGTACAATTGGAGCTCTGTTCCTTGCCTATGCCATGACTTCAAGTGCTTTGCTGTTTTAACTTCCAGTAGGTTCAGTATTTCTGTTTTAATGTTTAGGTCTTTGATTCATTTTGATTTTAGTTTAGTACATGGTGACAGACATGGCTCCAGTTTCAATCTTCTGCTCATAGCCACTTGTCTCAGCACCATTTGTAGAATAAATTATCTTACCTCCAATGTATATTTTTGGTCCCTTTGTTAATGATCAACTAACTGAATGAATCTGGACATGTTTCTCTATCTTCTATTCTGTTCCACTAATCCACTCGTCTGGTTTTGTGCCAGTACTGTGCCATTTTTACCACTGTTGCTTTGTAGTATAATTTGAAGTCAGGTATAGTACTGTTATGCCTCATGTGTTGCCCAAGATTCACTTTATTACTCTGAACTACTTGTGGCTCTAGATGAATTTTAGGGTTCTTTGAAGAGCGCTGTTGGTATTTCAATTTGGGCTATATTAAATCTGTGTAAGTTTTGGAAGTCTGGTCATAAAAAATACTGTTTCTACCTATCTAGGAGCAGGATATATCTTTCCATTGTCTGATGCTTTCTTTTATCTTCTTTTTCTGAGCACTGGAGTTTTCTTTGTAGAAAGAATCTTGGTTAGATTGATTCCAAGGTATTTAGTTTTTCTTGATGCTACTGAAAATGGTATTATTTTCTTAATTTCTTTCTCACTCAGTATATTATTTGTATACACAAATGCTATTGGTTTTTTATGTGTTGATTTTGTATCCTGGCATATTGTAGACATTCATTCTATTATTAATTCTAAGCAAATTTTGGTGGAATTCTTTGGTCTACTATGTAGCGTATCACTTGGAAATAATGATAATTTGAATATGCATTTCCTTTCTTATAGTATCCTTTTTGTTTCTTTCTCTTGCCTGATTGATTTGACTAATATTTTGAGTACTATGTTGACTAGAATTAGTAATAATGGGCAACCTTGTTTTGTTCCTGGTTTTAGGGGAAATGCTTTCAGCTTTTCTCCCACTTAATATGATTTTGGCTGTTTGTTTGTCATAAATGACTTTTGTCAAATTCACGTATGGTCCTTGTATACTTATTTTCTTCAGTGTTTTTACAATGAAGGAGTGTTGGATTTTGTCAAAGGTTCTGTCTACATTTATTGATATGATCATGTAGTTTTTATCCTTACTTTTGTTTATGTGGTATATTACAATTAATAATTCATGTATATTGAATTACCCATGCAACTGTGGTATGAAACCTACTTGGTCACTATGTACAATCTTTTGATGATGTGCTGTATTCTACTTGTTGAGGAGTTTTGTGTATATGATCATTCAGGAGATTGGTCCACACTTCCTTTTTTGTTGTCATTGGGTCTTTGGAAATGGGGTTAGAGTGATGCTGGCTTCCAGAAATAAGTGTAGAATCACTCTGTCCCTCTCAATTTCATTGAAGAGCCTGAGAAGTTTTGGTGATGTAATGGCCTTAAATTTTTTGTAATATTCAGCAGTGAATCCATCAATTCCTGAGCTTTTTAAATGAGTAGGTTTTTATTACTGCCTCAATTTCATTTCTCATTATGGGTTATTTGGTGCTTTTATGTTGTGCTGGTTTAGTTTTGGTAATTTGTCTGATTCTAAACACCTCGCCATTTCTTCAAGATTTTCCAATTGTTAACATTAATTGATAACTTTTGGATTTTGATGGTCTGTGTTGTGACTTTACCTTTTTCCATTTCTAATTGAACTGATATGAGTCTTTTCTCTCTTCTTCATAAGTTTGACTGATTACTTACTTTGCTTTATTTTTCAATGAATCAACTCTTCAATTCATTGAATTTTTAGCCTCAATTTCATTGATTTCCACTTTCATTTTGTGATTTCTTTCCTTAATTTTAGTTTGGGCTCAAGTATCTTGGGGTTTTTCATTAGGTTAATTTTATCTTGCTCTGTTTTCCTAATGTGTGCACTGATTACAATAAATTTTCCTGTTAAAAGTTTTCCTCTTAAATTTTACTCTGATAGTAAAAGTGCATCAATTTTAATTATTTTATGTATATTTAATCAGGTTTTATAGACTAGTATGTGATCTATTTTGGGGAAAGTTTTACATGCTCCAGAGAAGAATATATACTTTATGTCAGGTTAGAATATTCTGTCAATATCTATTGAGTCCATACATTCAAGGATGTGGTTTATTTCTGATTTTTTAATTGATTTTTAAAATTTAGTTGATGTGTCTTCACAAAAGTGGGGTATTTTGATCATTCACCATGATTCTGTAATCTTTATTTAATATATGAAATTCAGCATTATTTGTTTTATGAAGATAAATAGTCTGGTCTTTAGTATATAGCTATTTATAAGCATTATCTCTTTTTGTTGAATTGTTCCATTAGCTAGTACATAGTGACGTACTTTCTTGCTTCTGATGAATTGTAGCATCGAGATTACATTATCTGAGATTAAAATTGCTACCTACTTGTTTTGAGAGTCCTGGTGCTTGACGTTTTCCATCTTTTGATTTTTAATCTATGAATATCTTTTTGGATTAGATGAGTCCCTTAAATGCAACAAAGTGTGGATTCTGTCTTCAATCCAATCTACCAGTCTATTTCTTTTAATTGGAGAGTTGAGGCTACTAACATTGAGACACATTACAGAGATGTGTTGTTTGTTTACTATCATTGTATGCATTGTTATTGACTCTGATGTTGTTTATCCTTTGACCTTGCTTAGTATTTTCATTTTTTCTGGATGTTTGGTTTTGTTGATTCCATTGTTTCTCTCTAGGATATTCTTGAGTGTTTTCTGGAGTGCTAATTCAGTGTTCATAAATCTGTTGAGTTGTTCTATTTCATGAAATGTCCTTATTTCTCTATTTTGCAAGGAAAATTTGCTGCATAAATTAGTCTGGGTTGAAAATTGTTTTCTTTTTGTAGTATGAAATACTTTTTTCCATCACTCTGGTCCTTAATGTTTGTGCTGAGAAGTCTGCAGTAAGTCTAATGGCTTCAACTTTACATGTAACCTTTTGGTTTTCTCTGACTACTTTTAAAACTATTTTTGTTGGACTTTTGGTATTTTAATTATGATGTGTCTACAAGAGCGTCTTTCTTTCATCATAGTTGTTTAATGTTCTGTAATCCTCACTTCTTGTATGCTGAGCTCTTTACTTATAATTGGGAAATTTTCTGTTATGATTGCTATAAACCAGTCATAACAATATTATTCCATTTGCTGTTTTAGAGGAAAGTTTGGATGCCTTGCAGAGAGACTGCTAACCAATGCAGTTTGAAAGCTATTGGAGCTCATGCCATTATCTCCATCTTTCCCTTTCATTGCCCTGTAGAACATGGTGCAGCACTTTGACATCATATTTACTGGATTATAATAGAGCCAGGGACTTTTCTCTGCTGGAAATGCCAGCTCATTGACTGTACAGATTTCCTTAGCTTCTTTAATTTTCATGTCATGTCAAGATTCTGAGGTTTAGGAGATAACTCAAGGTGGTTTTTGAATAAATGAATGGAATTCCTGGTTTGCATGAAATAACATGATGATTTGTGGTATAATTAAAAATTTTCATTTCAATATAAAAAGAGCACATAATAATGCAAGTTTAGTTTTTTTTTTTCATCTTGCCTGTTTTGGATTATTAAGCCTTTCAGGGAAAAGACAGGAACATGCAAGAACACTTCTAGCCACCTTAAAACAGAATCATTTTGTTAAATTATGTGGATTGGTTTTTAAAATAAATAATACATCACTTTTTATCACATCAACTTTCCACTAAATTTGTTAGTATGGTTTATTAACTAAAATCTGCTTTTATTAGGGTGCTCTAGAGTAAAAGAATGAATAGAACCATGACAAAGCATTAGCACATAAACACATAAATGTATTCATAATGAAAGAGGAAATACTAATATCACTTGTAGTCATTTATAATTGTCTCTATAACTGGTTATATGGCAAAATCTTAAATTTACATTTAGGTATGTCCACTATGCACTCTGCATTCACTTTTCCTTACCAGGGGCAGCAGCTTGTTACTTTTGCTAATTTGATGGTATGAACTAAACTTCATTCCTGAGGTCCCTGGTCTATTGCACTGCCACTTGCTTTGGGTGTTGTCTATTGACTGTAATGGTGTGGTGTGGTAACCATAGAAAAGTTCTGAGGTATCTCTTGTACTCTAGACGTACTTTTCCTGATCTTCACTATGAAGTACTGGTCCTCCTTGCTCCTGGTGGTCTGGGTCAAACACCAGGCCTTCTTGGCCATTCCTTTCTTTGCTTTTTTAAAAATTAGAAACACAAGAAATCCAAAGTGGCAGGGTGACAGTCCTAACTTCCAGTCACTGGCATCATTATTTCTGTTTCCCTGATAGTGTGTATCGCTCCATTTATAACACAGGGCTTTGAGAGAACTCAGGCTAAATTGGTGGAAATAAGAGACAATCGTTTTCTAGTGGATCATTAAAAGTAATTATGAGTGGTACAGGCCCTGTTTTCATTCCTTAGTTTCTCTATTTGAGAATCTTGGCTATGAGAGAAACAGTATCATGTATTTGATAATTCAGACCATGAACAACCTTCCAGACAGCCTTGCTCTAGCCCAGAAAGGTATTGTCAGTGAGCTGGCAATGTAACTGAATTTTCAGAAGACCATTTCATTGTTCTATCAATGCAAATGCATCAGAGTATTTGGGAACATATTAAGACCAGTTTTGTACTTTGTTATGTGATAACAAAATATGGTAAACTGGATAGATTTTAAATGATAAAAATGTACTCCCCACATTTCAGATGGTTGAGAAGTCTAAGATCAAGGCAATAGCATATTTGGAATATTGGTGAAAGCTTGCTTTTAGGTTCATAGTTAGGAGTGTCTTGTGTCTTCACATGGTTCAAAGGCAAGGCAACTAGCTTTTAGGTGGCTTTTTTTTTACAAGGTTCTGATCTTATTCTTATGTGTCCCTCCTTCATGACCCCATCACCTGCCCAAAATGCCATCACATTAGCAGTTTAGTCTTAGTATATGAAATGAATATGGGGGACATTCACATACTGAATTCACCAATGAATTCTGAGCGTGTGGACTGCTATATTTTTCTGCTATACAAAATTAGTTCTGTAACTTTAGCAATGCTAGGTCTAATACATTTAAGTCCATGAGTTGGAAATTTGGCAAAAGCACTGTGTGCAGAGAAGAAATTCATGGATAGAGTAACTGGTTTTTCCATTTAAAAAAAAAAACACTTCCCTTTCTATCTATCTAGGGATCCAATGGAATCAACCTGCACAAGCCAAACAGGAGATCTGAATGGAGACACAGAGGGAGTCTCTGCCCTTCAATACTTCAAGGCCTTGATGCTAACTAACCCTGATGTCAGAGATCCCTCTAGGGATATGGTGCTTCTTTTGGGGTTATTATGTAGAAGCAATTTTATTGGCTTTCACTTGGCTTCTCCTGCCTTAGTAGTCTCAATTCACAGGTCAGGGAAGCATTGTGGGCATTTTACCAGTTTCTGAGTGTTTCTTTTCCAATTATGCATCTGAAATGAGAAAACCACCACAGGATGGGTTTGGAACCCAAGGATCTACCATGAGGTGAGCCTGTGCCAAACTTCCATTGATTAACTGACCTCCCTCAGCCCCACTCTGACCACTATGAAGTTTTGGGCTTCCTAGAATTAGCAATGGTTCAGAGTTAATGTCCAGTCCAGTGTCTCCAAATGGTTTCATTATTCCCTTTTTCCCCTAACACACAGTTACCCTTGCAAACTGACTTAAATCTCTTTGCAGAAGGCTGAGATAAACGTTAGCAGGATAAATTTTGGTACTGTAGCAGAGGTCTTCTTCCAGGGGTACTCAGCACTCTTCTTATTCAAAAGTTTCTGTTCCTGAAGACGATTCAATGCTGGGGATTCATTGAGCAGCTATGATTCCTGTTTCTATGATCTGAATTAGATCTTTGTCCATTTGGCTGGTAACTTTTCCCCTGATAGAGACTGCAGAAGAATCTAGTTAGCTTCCTATTTGGTTCCCTTCTGGGGATGTCAGGATCAACTATGTAGCCCCATAGACCTAAGCAAGTCAGAATATCCCAATTACTATTTTGACTCTGCTGTCCTCACTTGAAGTCAATTATTGCTACCATTCCTGAGTTCTAGTTACCTGCATGCTTAACTTCATTTAGGTTTCCCAACTGGGTGGGTGCAGATCACATTATAAAGTCTGGTCTATAGAAAATAAGCTTTGAAAGATGTTGGAGCTACCCTATACAACTTTATTATAAGCTCCATCATTATGGAGGCTGAGTAATTTCATGATCTACAGCCTATAATCAAGAGACCTAGAAAAGCCAGTGGTGAGTACCAGAGGGTGAGTGCTGTGAGTTCCACTCAGTCTGAAGTCCTGAGAAAATGGAGCACCAACCTAAAACTGCTGTCCCAGCTCCAGCAGTCAGGCAAAGGGAGAGCAAATCTATCTCCTCCCCTTTCTGTTCTATTGGGCAATTAATGCAGTGGAGAGGCCCATCTGTTTTATTCAGTATCCAATTCAAATGCTAACCTCTTACAGTAAACATACTCACAGAAATGGCCAGAAATAATGTTTAATTAGGTATCCAGACATCCCAAGGTCCAGCCAAATTAATAAATAAAATTAACCATCAGCATTTCTTCAGTAATCCAGCCCACTTACCAGTTAAACTCTTGGGTTTATAGTTAGATTATATTCTAGTGAAAATTGTAACATGGGAAAAAATTCCTTTGGTTGGTGAACCATTCAACTATGCTTCATAGTATTCAAAATGCTTTTGAAAATAAAAGTTTTATATTCTCTCTTCCTACAAGCTATGGAGTATATCATACTGATACAAAAAAAGCAGGTTCCATGAAGATATCATTGGCTGTTTTCTACGTATATGGGAAGCATAGTCTCAGAATTGGTTAGTACGTGAGTTATAGAATGACTTGTGCAACACCCCCAAATGAATGGTATATTGAGGTCCTAATTCCCAGTGCCTCAGTTTGTGGCTGTGCTTGGAAAGAGTGTCTCCACGGAGATAATGACATAAAGGTAAAGTGACTGAGGTGGGCCCTAACCCAGCAGACTGATGTCCTTTTGAAAAAGTGAATGTAGATGTATTGCAGACCCTATCTATGAGCAAAGGAGATTTGCCATTGCTTAGGTGGACACTTTATTAGATCGCCGGGACTGCTCCAGTAAATTACCACAAAAGGGATAAAGATTAAACAATATTTTGTTACATTTAGGAAAGGAACAAGTGCAAGATTAAGGTGTTGCCAGAGGTGGGTGCATGTGAGGGCTACGAGGGGACATTTTCTGCATCTCTCTCCTAGCTCTGGGCTTCACTGGGGATCTTTGGCTTGTTAGTTTGTAGGCACATCACTCCAACCTCTGTCTTCATATGACATTTTCCTGTGTGTATGTGTGTACGTGCACACACACATACTTATGTCCTATAGCTACAGATGCCAAGAGTAATTACGTGCAAACTTTGCTTTGTTTTTGAGACATATATATATCTATGTGAAAGAAATGAGTGAGGGAGGGAGGGAAGAAAGAGAGAGAGAGAGAGAGAGAGAGAGAGAGGGAGAGAGGAGTCCCTAGAGCCACAGAGGGAGAAAGTGATGGATGGACGTATTTTAGACCACTCTGCAGTCTAAGGAAGGCTCTATTTGCAAAAGCTATCATTATATCTTTAGACCAAAGTGAGCTACGAGGGATATCTTAAATCTTCCAGGAGCAGGTCAGCTTTGGTATCTTTAACATTTTTCCTTCCTGTCTGAGCAGCTGTGAGAGCCAGTCCTTGGGTCAGATGAGGAGATGGACTTCTGGATACAACAGAAGAGCCCTTCATGAATTTTGCTTTCTGACTGGGAAAGTCTGCGAGAAACATTCTTCTCTAGAATTCCTTGTGTTCTTGAAAAACTGGTGCAGAACACAGTCTTTGAAAAAAAAATGATGCACCAAATGTAAATCCTCCAGAATGGATAAAATCCAGTAATCGAGCATACATGACTAGGCTGTGAAAATAAAGCAATCCTAACAGGTAAGCGTAGCACCAAGTGGAAGCTTTGTTGCTCATGAGGCACTGTAGGGACAAAACCCGAGGGACTGAAGTTGCTCTTCTTGGCTCCACATCAGCAGTGAGACATGAAGATATCAATGACTCCTCCATCTTTAACAAGTGGCTCCAAGTCTGCACTGGGTTGGGGATTAGAATCACCATCCTTGTTAATCAGAAGAGGAACATACAGAGAGCTCCGTGAGGTAGATGGTCATGGCCTTAAAGGGACACACGTTCGTTTCACTCACTTTCCACTGGCTAAGATTCAGTCATTTGCTGCTTCCCACATGCAAAGTAGGCTGTCACGTATACTGAAGTTGTGTGCCTGAGAAAAGACAAGACTATATCTGAGTGTGCAGCTGGCCATCACTCCCACACCTGGAGACGACCAAATATCAGCACTGTTCCTCAAGTAGAGAGAGTCCAAAAGAATAACTGAAGTTCTCAGTTTACAGCCCTCTGCTTGACATTAGGTAAACAGCATTAAATGTGCCTATAATGCATGAATACACTTTACCCTGAAACAAATAAATAAATTAAGCATATACTAAGGGAATTGCTACAATTGTATCTTATAACTGAATAATTTTACTTCAGGTTTTTTGACTAAAAAATGCAATTAAGTACTCCAGAAATAGAATTACAGATGGTCCAAATGAAAATGTATGGAGGTGGATAAATCCGACATGTTGAATCAGCCCTATAAATAAATTTCTTTTTGGTTTTGTTTTACAGCCTTTTAAGAGTGTATTTTCGGGCTCATCTTTTTTTAGATACTGATGGTATGCACTTGGAGGCTAGTAATAAGTAAGACCAAAGCAATAGAGGTGACATATTTAAAAGTAACAAAAAGATTTTAAAAAAGGAATAAATCAGGATAGGTTATCGACAGCAATCTTATCAAACCTGAATTCTCAGGTTCACAATATGCCTTGCTCACTACTCGTTAGATCCTGTTCTATCCTGACAATACTGCATAGTATGAGAATTCTACCGCCTTTCCCCAGGAAACACCAAGACCAGTCTAAAAGGTGCCTAACAAAGGCTAGAATGGCCCACATCCTCAGGTGCACCTAGCTTGGGATGTCAGCTGTGCTACTCCTGATCTATATGGTGGTGGGAAGTGTACAAATCTTCATATTCTCTAACTTTAGCTTATATATAAAATGGTATGACAATGCCTACTCACAAAGCTGCTGTATAGGATGAATAAGATAATCTGTCCACATTGATTAGCAAAAACTGGCATTTACTTATTGTTCAATCATGTTACATATTACTGTTATTAATGTTAATACTACAATATATTATTCCAGATGTCTATCTGCCCATCTATCGATTTGCCTGTCTGCCTGTCTATGTGTGAATCTATGCAGAACCTTCAATTCTGCCAGTTATTGGTATCCAAAAACATTGTTAATGAAGGATGAAATATTTGAAAATTTAACTGTATAACCTCTTAAGATAAGAGATTGGTCTGTCTGTTTAGGACTTGGAGGAAGCGTAAGACTTCACAACTTCCTAGGCTGTGTCTTTTACCCCTTGAAATGAGACTCACCCCTGCTCTCCAGCTTCAGTTTTGTAAAACCGTTTCCAGAGGCCAGCCTGTACCTGCACACACTGCTTCCTACCTTTCCATTTGTTCCAATAGCGAATCTGTCTCTTTGCTTTAGGCCCAGCTTGCATCTTAGCAAAGGTTGCCATTTACTGGAGTTACAAGGCTCAGCTATTTAACTGCTCTTTGTTTGCAATTCTTCCTTGGGTTGTGTGCTTTGCCCTCAGCTGTGCTGTATTATTAGTGAATAACCTTTTCGTAAGTTAGGCTTCCTTTAAAATGAGGCACACAATTACAAGGAAGGTATTTGTCTCAGGATCAGTGATATTTTAGCCTCATGGCTATCAGTTTTTCTGGAATTTCTTCCTACATTTTGTTTTCCAAAACTCTATTCATCTGACTCAGTAACATTGTATATCTAGAATAAAATAAAAACATGATAAATGATGATGAGTGTATAGATTCTCTTGTTTATTCTATGTTTCGATTGGCTAAAAGGTGAGATTATACTCTAATGTTGATGCAATTTTTGATGAAAAGTCTAAGTTGGAAAATCTTTACAAATGATATGCTCTTTCCTTCTGGGTTCTCTCCCTGCCCTCAAAATGCAATGTGTATATTCTGAAATAAGAACATACCTGCCCTTTTATATAGTACATTTAACATGAGTCCAGCTTAGAACTGTTCACACATAACAAAAAGGAAATGCTGCCCTATGCAAATATTTTTTTCTGAATCATTGAGTATTAACTTTTTCATTTCACTATTTTTCTTTTCATCTGACCACCACATGCCAGGATATTACAGTAGGTATTAGTCATTTAGTAAACACAGAAACTTTCCATGTTTTCAGAGTGCATACTCTGTCTGTGAGCTAAAATAGCCATATTTAAATGGAATATATATTATTTGTGAAATTGCTCGGTCTTTCATCAAGTAATTATTGAATATCTATCTATCCCAGTGATGGCAAACCTATGGCACATGTGCCACCACAGGCTGTGTGTATCATTGAAAACTCTGAAAGGTTCCTCACTGATCTGTATACTACCTGCAGTGTTTCCTGGGTTGCTGTAAAATAAGGGTCAATATGAAAATCAGTTACCGTCTTCTGAACCCATCCTAGACAAAGGATGGCCCTATTTTTCACCTGCATTCAACAGAATTCAGCACATGTGGAGCATCAGCTCTACAGAAATAGGAAACTGGAGAAATAGGAGTAGCACCATTGCTTGGACAGATCCTTCTGCTACACCGAGCTGTCCTGCAGCCAGTTTTTCTCTCATTTCACCCTCTCATCACCATTCTTCTACTTTGTGGGACTGAGGGTGAAACTGTCAATGTCAGACTCTGTTTCTCACTCAGTATTTCTCCACCCTTTTGGGTTTAATGGAGCAGTGATTTCTGTGAAGTGAATGCTTTCATGGAAATGCTGCTTACATGCCACTCCCAAACCTTGAATACCTAGAAAAGAGCCTCACCTCCTGGATTATCCCTTATGAGTGCAGCAGGTGACAAAAGCTCTTTTGTGGATGTTTTTCTAAGCATGAAGAAAAGAAAAAACTCCTTGATTATTATGCAATTTAAATGATGGTTCATTATAATTAACTAAGTGGAAACATCACTCTCAAAGAGAAACTGTTGAGAGTTTCAATGAATTAAGACCTAGCTGCTGTTAAGATAGACCTGGCTTTGATTGCTTTAAAAGGTAGAATCATGTTAAAGAAGAATGTTCTAATAGTAGTATTCTAAATGACATAAAAAGTTAAAAGACATTGCTCTGAACAGTAATAAACTTTTCATGATAATTTGAAACATTTGTCCATATAATTCTAAACTATGAAAATTTAAGTTTCAGCTGCATAACAAGTCATCTAAAGTATCAGTTTAACTCATTTTAATTTTTTTGGCAAAACTTGGTGTTATGGTTTGTGTCTAGATGTTCCCCCAAAGCCTTATGCACTCACAGATAGGGCTTTTCAGATATGGCTGGCTCTAGAGTGTATTATACTGGGATTAAGTGGGATGCTGAAATCAAGGGTGTGGGGTTACTAAATGACTCCTCTGCTTGGTTTGGCCTAGTTCTGGGAATGGATAATAGAAGGCCCACCAGGGGTGTGAGTGCTACCCACCCTAAAGGCATGTAGCTGGATAGACTATATTAGGGACAGAAAGAGACCTTCTGGGGTCGATTGTTGTTGCTTGCTGATTGCTACTTCACTGCTTTGCTGCCTGTGTCTGCTATGGATTGCTTCTCCTCTGTGATCCCCCTCTGCCACAACAAACTGCCTCTCAACCAGACAACTATGTGCTGAAACCTCTCAAACTGTGAGCCAATTAAACCTCTCTTCCTTTAATTTTGAGTTTCAAATATTTTGTCTTAACAAAGAGAAACATAACCAAGACACTGTGGATTGAACCCAGTGTTTTCACACTAGGCTGTATTCTTAGTCCTGCATTTTTCATTTTATGAAAACAGGGTCTCACTAAGTTATTAAGTTTCCCAGGCAGGGATGAACATGGTGGTCTTCCTCCCTAGGACTCTTGGAGTGTTAGGATTGCAGGCAAATTCCCTCCACTGTGCTCATCTACATTACTCTGTTTTACTGAGCATTTTCTATAAAATTCAAATTTGAAGAAATTAGCAAAAATACATTATAGGTGTCCATTTATTTTTAATTTCTGGAATTTACTCATGGAAAAAGAAAATATTTTCAAATTTTTCTAAATCTGGTCTTCCATTCATATTCATAATGTATATTTTGTACAATAATGCTATGATAACTGTGTGTATACAAGTGCTTTTTGATTCAAGTTGACAGGAAATTAGTGAAACAGATCCATGACACACAGGACAACCATTTCCCCACACTTTTTTTAAAAATAAAAATCTTGTTAAAACTGGCAAACAACTGTTCTCAGGCACTATAGTGGTGCTGAATTATTCATTTTTGTTAAAGAAATACAACATTAAATACAGTTGACCTTTTATTTCATTCTTTATAATTTATAAAGAGTTAGACCTCATTGCTAGGTCCGCAGTGAAATGACACCACAACTGTGAACATCACTGACAGATGTGAGAGCTCAGTGACATTCTATTTCTAGTAATAACTTCACCTCTCACACTGCTTTCTCACCAAATGAAACTAGCTTTCAACTTGGAGTGTGTGGAGGAGGGAAGAAAGGAACAACTGGGCCTAAGCTCTGGAAAACCAAACTGTGGGCTCTGCTTAGTGAGGAACAGAGAACAGTGCAGTTGGTTTCTCCACACGCTGTGCAGTAGAGTAGCCCCGGCTGGGGACCCCTGACCTTCCGGCAGCCTTTCCTTCACACCAAGATGAATGGTTCCTTTTGTCTTTAAGACTTTTTAAAAAGAAATTACAAAAGTAGCATATGCTTCTTCATAATCATTTAGAGAGAAACTTGAATAGCTTTCATAGGAAAACAGACAAGGAGAAAGATTAAATTTCTCTTTTCCTTAAATTCAGTGGTGAAAAAAACTACATTTATGAAACGTTTCTTAACATTAATATCAATTAAAGATCTTCTCCCTAGGACCATTAATTTTTAAGTGGTAAATGAGTTAAGAAATAGAAAAAAATATACATAAGTATAAATGAACATGTGAACACATACATTTAATGTATAAAGATATAACGTACATGTGCACATGAATACACATTCATCTTTTGGGATTCATCACCACTTCCTTTGTATTCTATTACTGGACCATGTGCAGATCAGAGCAGCAGCAGCAGCATAGATGATCATTAACCCTTCTAGTATGTTCCCTTGCTGATATATTCCCTAGTTGTGTCCTGTGGTATATTTTTCAATCATTTCCTGCTCTTATGTTTAAATCACTCAGCCATAGCAACTTGGAGGATTTTCCTTTAAAAAGTTTTCAATAGGGCTTGCACATTAGTGTATAAAGATGTTCAGAATGCTCAATCTGTATTTTCTTTGATGCAATTTTGTGCTGCTGTTTCTAGTTATTCCTTATGCCTAGTACCATAAACTAATTTTCCCATGATCCTTTGCTTTATTGCCCTGAAGAGAGTCTCTAATTATAAGATCAAGCTATTTTGTCATTATTTTCTTTGTTGTTGATTGCACTGTTTTAATTTAAAACACACTCTTAGCCTCTTAGTAATGCTTTTAAGTTTATCTAAACTATTCACTTTCTTACAAATTATTATTTTTCAAGTAATTTATTCTTTCTGTATGTTCAGCTTCATTTTAGAAAATGTTTAGGTCTTGAACTGTAGGAAGCGACATATATTGTAGTGGTTATAGTTTATTAGAAGATAGTTAAATTTTACCTAGACCTTTATTCTCTATTATAGCAAGTGTATGAACTAGGTACATAAGGAGAAAATTACCGAATTAAATCAAAATTTTACCCTTGCATGCTAAAGTTCTATGACAGCATTTTTACTCAGAATTTTACAGATCAAATCCATTCATTCCTGAAAAATTGTCCTTTTGGTTAAAATCTGTTTAGTTTAGATTGCTTCTCACATGAGATGATCTTTCACTGTTTGGTATATTAGCAAATACCTTGGTGCAGTATTTTCTGTGTATGGTCACACAGTATTCCAGTGCAATTACTGCTATGGTTTAGATCTAAAATGTCCCCCAAATTCTCATGTGCTTGGAAGGTGACTGGGTCATGGGAGTGTCACACTCATCAGTGGATTCATCTGTGAATGTGCTGTGTGGAGGGCTGGTTGGGCTGGAGTTCCTGGGTTGTGACTGGGAAAGGTGTGTTCTTGCCCCCAGTTCCTCCTGTCTCTGCTTCCTGGTGGCCGTGGGGTGAGCAGTTCTCTTCCGCTGGCCCTCACACCATGCCTTCCTGCCTTTGGAACCAGTCAACTTTCAACTGAACCCCCTGGCAAATGTGAGCCGAATTGCCTTCTCCTCCCTTAAACTGTGGGTATGGGGTATTGTGCCGCAAGAATGGCAAAGTGGCTGATCTGGTCACTATGCCAGCACCTTCTGTATCAGTGCTCATTGTGAGGTTTGTAGGGCGTCTTGAGCAGTGCACCCAAGAATGAGAATGGAAGGTAAAACTGTGGCACACAAAATTTAAAAAGGGCTCTGGGGAGCCAGAAACAAAAAGCAGCAAGAAGAGTCCAGCAGGTGAGCTTTCTAGTGTTTCCCTCACCTCGTTTCTCCAGTGCAGATGTATTTTGAGATTATATATTTAGCTGAACCCAACATTATGCTTCAATTCCATGGTAGGAGGAATGTAGTGACATTTCTAAGAAAGTATCTCTGTTTATGGTTGAAACTGATATCCCCATTTCTGAGTTACCTAAATTTGTTAAGGAAATTTTTATTTTACTAGAACTTACTTTTTCTTTTGGGGGAAATTTTCAGCTTCTGGATATTTTGAACTTGTGGCATGTGTCTGAGTATGGACATCTGTGGATATTATTACTAAGCCCATCTCAATGCTAACCAATAAAGTTTCCATTACAATTTTATTGTTTGAAATACAGATAAAATATAAATGCCTATAGCAATAAACAAATTAAGCCAGTTTTCAGCCCCTTGGTATGCAGTACTGTTTGAATATTGAGAATCACTATTGAAGAGGATGTAAAAGCACCTCCTCACCCCAACCCCAGCCTTGAAGATTGAGGCTTTCATTGCCCTGGGCCTGAGAGAGATGGAGGCCAGTGTCTCTAAACTGCATCTTTTCTGGAAATTGGTTTCAGTTGAAGATCACTACAGTGCCAAAGTTCTTTTCCCTTTCTAGAGATAGCTTACTTTTTAAAAATTAATTTTACTGGTACATTGTAGGAATGCATAATGATTACATTCATCATAGGCATTTGTACCTGTACATGACACAACTTGGGGCCAGGGATTATCTCAGCGTCACAAGTGCCTGCCTGGCAGGAGTGAGGTTGTGAGTTTGATCCCTGATACCAAAAAGAAAAAAAAAAAAAAGCATGATGTAACTCGGTTCTTTTTCTCTCATTCCCCCCCTCCACTTCAATCCTTCTTCCCCTCTCTGTTATCAAAAGTTTTGTT
>PVJX010038857.1:0-15000 GCA_004027295.1 Dolichotis patagonum
TAATGGAGGAGATGAAAGAGCACCTACCTGGCAGGTAAAGAGTGTGTGGAGGTTTTTGGGGGAGGTGTTTCAGGGCCAGGATTAGAGACAGCAAATATCCCTCTGCTCACATTTGATTGGCCAGCATTCAGTCACATGACCAGAGCACATTGCAAAGGAAGCTGGGAATATAGTCTAGCTTTGCACTGACAAGGAAGAATAGGCAGACTGTGGTAACACAGCATTGTCTGCTAAAGTGATGATTTCTTAATTCCATTGTATGTAATGTAATTGTGCATTTATGATATAGAAGCATTACGCTAAGCATTAAAGATACAAATAAGGAGAAAAAGTGTGGTCCCTGTCTTCAAAAACATCACAATCTAGTTACAAGAGCCTGTTTAATGAAAGATAACTTGAAAGTTAAATCAGAGGTCTGTTTCTACTGACCCCATTTGAAAAACAGCTGCTACATATTGTTCTGTTCATGAGCAGAATAGCACAGGCTAATCCTGGAGAGATTTTTATCCCCAAAACCAGGGGTCACAGAACTGTTTGACAAAATTCTGTCAGAAATTATGGAGTGGGCACAGTCTCTCTGTCCCCTGGTGGAAAGTTTGACTTCTAGGTGGCATGGGTGGGAATCAACTGAGGCAGTATTCCAAAACCCAAGCAACCTCTACTTACAGGAATAATGTTGTCCAGGGTTATTTTCAACATTTCTGCCAAGAATTGGGGGAAACAGAGTATAAATTGAAACAAGCTAAGGAAAAATGACTTGAGACTATAATCAAAAGTCAAAATAGACTAAAGCCCAAAAGACCCAAGAGTGTTCTTCTTCTGAACATGTGTAAAGCACAAGAATGTTCAACGTAGCACTGTTGGTTGTAAAAAAAGAAACCTGGAAATATCACAAATGGATAAATTATTGTCTAATTAGGTGTTAGACTATTATACAGTCATGAATGTAAATAAATTATAACCTCGTGTATTAACATGAGTGAATCTCAGAAATATAATATTGAGTGCAAAGTGCAAGCCCTACAGGAATACATAGGAATACCTAAAGATGAGTAAATTTATACAGAGTTCAATTTATATAGATTTAAAAAGCACATGACACTAAACAACATAGTGTTTTGGGATATGTGGGTGATTTGTGTGTCAGTATGTGGGTAGTAGATTCACAGCAGCACGGATATGTGCTCTGGAGTGGACAGGGTGACGTGGAGAGGTGGGTCAGGCCTCCATTCCTCCATCTCTGTCTGTTTCTGACCTTTTACCTTCAGGAAAATGAGCTGCTTTGGCCTTCCTGTCTCTCATGTCAACCCCGGTGTTGTAGTACAGGCCCATCTGATGTTGAAAGAAGATGTTGAATGTGTGGAAGGCCCGAGAATGACAAAGAGACCAGGTCATGTTCCTTGGCCCTACCTATATGACAAAACATTGTATATGTGGGCCAGGAAACCTGTATTGAGCAATTTTTATATCACTTCCCAGCATAAAGCTGTTCCTTGTGTTCATCTCATTTTATCCTCATGGTCCTGAAAGTTCACATGGTTGTGCATATTTTACAGATAAGAAATGTAATATTCAGGGAGGCTAAAGTTTATCCCAAGGTCACTGTGATGCACACTTTGGTTTCAACCTCTAAATACAAAAAAATGATGAAAAATGTGGTGAATGTTTATGTCAAAAATTTATTACAGTAAAAGACACATTGCCATTAATCTTCCACAAAATACCCCCCTCAC
This sequence comes from Dolichotis patagonum, assembly GCA_004027295.1. Lineage (NCBI taxonomy): Eukaryota > Metazoa > Chordata > Mammalia > Rodentia > Caviidae > Dolichotis > Dolichotis patagonum. The sequence goes on from PVJX010038857.1 coordinate 1,734, forward strand.
TTCAAAAATACTTATCCCATCTTTCTGAAGCAGGTGTGGGCATCCTCTTTGGTGATTGTCTTTTCATGGTTGTGCTTCAGTGTCTTGAATTGGTTAAAGATGTTTATGGCAATTTCTGTTAAATAAAAACACTACAGTGTGTCCTCTTCCACCTTATTCACCAAATCTGGCACCATGTTACTTCTGGTTCTTCCCCAAAGTCAAAATGACCATGAAAGGTAAATGTTTTGAACTGATTCAAGACATCAAGGTGGCAATGTCAGTGTACCTAATTACATTCAGGAAAGAGGACCCCAGAACTGCTTCAGAAAGTGGTAAGAATGATGATATAATCATGTTTAAAGCAAGAAGAGTATTTTGAAGGTGATTAGTGTCAATGCATCTTTCACTACTTTTCAAAATATTTAAACATTTACTATACCTTTTTAATTATAAAAATAATAAAATCCAACAAAACAAAACAGAACAAAGCCAATCAAAACAAAGCAATAAATGTGTTCAGAACTTCAAAGCAGAATACTAGGAAAACAACAATAGCTACTATAGCATATCTTGTTATCTGCACATTAGTTGTCCATTCCATCAGGTATAGCAAAATCAAACCAAAACAAAACAGAATAAAACCAATCAAAACAGAACATTGAATAAAGCAAAACAATTAATCAGAACAAAACAAAACAGTGAGAACAATATTGGACTTCAAAGACAGACAGAAGGAAATCCCCCATATTTGCTATATTGCATCCTCCCAATAGATGCCCAGACTGCTGGCCCCAGGCCTGCAAAATCCACCAAATGATACAAGCATTTAGTTGCTTTTTGTACCTCAGTTGCTATTAACTCAGCCCGTCCTCCAAACCAGCAGGTTGCTTGGGGGGGGGGGGGAAGTGTTGGGATTGATTCTCAGCAGACCCCAAGCCAGTAGGCTCACTGGAGGTGCTGACTTTTCTCTTTCTGGACCTCTGCATGGCCTGCACGGCTTACCAGAGAGGCTGGCTAGTTGGGCTTCTTGTTCGGCTCCTTCCAGTCCCAGCATGGCCAGTTCTCTGGAGGCGCTGACTCTTCTCTTTCCATTTATCGTATCTTTCAATCACATCTCAAACATGGATGCAGAAGTCCAGGAAATGTACCCCCAGAAATCTAATGGACATGACTTTGTCTAAAGCACTGTCCCTGTAAAAACCCCATTTCAGCCTGGCAACTCTTTCCCCACTTTAATTTCATGTTTTGTTCCGGGCTGCCTCGGGAGGAGGACAGATGGGAGTGTTTGCAGAGTTCTCCCTGCCTGGCTGTGAAGGCCCGTGCCGCTAAGCAGGTGGCTTGATGCTTGCTGTCAGATGTGGACAGATCTGCACATGTGGCACACGTTAGTCCATGGGCAGGACATGCTCTTACACAGTTCTAATGAAATTTGGGTTCGCTGCAATTTTAATAAACCACCCAAGTGAGCCAGATTCCTGGCATTTTGTTGGCGGTAAGGGTCTGGAAGACATAGAAAAATTCCTATCGTCATGATGGATTAGGTTATTTTTATCTTGCACAAAGTTACTCACAGTTGAAAGTTTGGACAAGATAGCTCTTGATTAAATGAAAATTGTGCCTGACGAGTATATCAATTATGTAGAGGAGCAGCAAAAAAAAAATTGGAATGTGCTTTTATTAGCTTAGCCCCCTTAATAGTTTAACACAGAGCCCACCATTCCTTACCGCGGGAGTGTACCAATAGTGGCTCTGTGGAGGTACTTAGTTGACAGAGTATCCAGGGCTGGGGACTGAGTTTTGGAGGTGAGTGTTCCCTGCTTTGGTTATTGCCATTTTCATCCTTTAGTGATATCTCTTTGTTTTGTGCTTATTTAGCCCTATGAGACTTTCCTGGTTGCATCCACACATTTCTGTACCTTATGGGGTCTTTGCTTGGCCTGTCAGACTGTGAATTGCCCTCCCCGTCCTTATCCATCCACCTCACATTCCCACACTGGAGCTCTTGACTCAAATATTTGAAATACATGCTTAATACCTGGAAGACGGCAGAATTGGCAGCAACTTTTCAGATGAAGCTTTAAGACTCTGAGAACATTTAGGCCTGGAGGAGTTGCTTTGATAGGAATTTAGTCTCCTGTCTGGAAGACAGGCCGGGTAAGCAGCTCCCTGGGCTTAGGACATGGGGTTAACTAGGGCTCCTTCTCACTGCCTTTGGCAACCAGTGAGACAACAGAGGGGCCCAGTGAGGACAGAGGGGGGTGGAGGGGAGTCCGAGCAGAGGAGACCGGGAAGACGAAGCCTGCAGGTGCCTGCAAAGGGCGAACTGTTTTGGAAAAAAAGACAAAACACCAAAAGTAATAGCAGAAACATAGAGAAGCTAGGCCTCATCCTGTGGCTTTGCGGTATGTCTGTGGCCACCAGGGGAATATATTACAGGCTGGGCATTTGTAATCCAAAAATCTGAAATCAGAAATGCTCCAAAATCTGAATTTTTTCAAGGGTCAAGATGGTGCCATAAGTGAGAAATTCTACGCCATGAAATCCTGTTCTGTACACATCATTATTTAAAATAGCATTTAAGGTTAGCTTCAGGCTCTATGTACGAGGCATACATAAAACAAAAATGAATTTTGAGTTTAGATCTGGGTCGCATCCCCAGATATCTCGATATATACATGTAAATGTTCAAAAAAAAATCCCAAATCAGAAGTATATCTGATTCCACACACTGTGGGTAAGGGATACTCAGGCTCACCGAATGCCCTTCAGAAACAACTCCGTGGGTCTTGACATAGAGTCATTTTTTCAGGTATTTAGTATTTCATAGTTTCCATTCTCTTTTTATTGAATTTTGGAAGAAAAATGGGCTTATTCTCAGCCTCCAAATTTATAGAAAAATCTCAAGTTTCAAAACTTTTTATGCATTTTTGCTCTCAGTTCTAGGCTCAAAGAGGTTACATTCCCACAACCGGGTGCTGCTCTGTGCCACTGCTCAGAAAGGGCACAGCAGCAGCATGGGTCTCAGCTGCGGTGGCTGTTTTGTGCGATGGCTTTTTCCTCTCACTGGTTTGCACTTGGACAGTCTTGGGAGCCTGGACTGTATGTCATCGTTTGAGTCATTCTGTCGGATCTTCTGAGGTCCCTTGCAATGTTTGTCCCGAGTTGCTGTCACCTGCTTGCCTAACTGGGTTCAGTGTTGCTATCTGAGTGGCTGCTGCATTTCTCATCTTTGATTGTCAACCATGTGCCTCCCGCGGCTCTCATTTCTGAGCCCTCTCTTCCCATCTCCTCACTGTTCCCATCCTTACACATGTGTTCTCCAGAAAGCTGCGCACAGAGGAGGAGCTGAGTTTGTGAAAACAAGAAACAAAAGTCTTGTTTCTGGTCACTGTTGATATTTCTTTTCTTTTACTTTTTCTTTTTTGTACTGGGGATTGGCCCAAGGGCCTTCACCCTGAGCTACATCTTCTGTCTTTACTTTTTTATTCTGAGACAAGTTCTTGCTAAGTTTTTCAGGCTGGATTTAAACGTGCAGTTCTCCTGGCTCAGCTTCCCGGAGTGCTGAGATTATAGGCATGCACCACCATGCCTGCCAGGCTATGCTCCTTATTGTGGAAATACACAGAGCAGAAGGAGAGCAAAAGGAGATGAGAAGGAAGCAAATCCAGAAGAGTAGGTAAGGAGAAACGGAGCTGCAGAGAAGGATGAGAATCCAAAATTCCTGGTGGTGGGAAGGAGAGGGGAGTCCAGGCTAGACATGGAAGGTGAGATAAACCTCATGAAGCAGGGATGGGACAAAAGGACTTCCTGCCATCTACTGTGCCTCCTCTTGTCACATACAGAGTAGGAATTACCTGGCTCTGTTGCCAAGGACTCTGGACCTAACTGTGGTCAGTAGGAAAAAGAACAAATGATGGCACTTAAGTGGGGTGGAGGTTCTTAGGCTTGGCTAAGAATAGCTTAAGGAATTAAAAAGTGAAACAAAATGAAACAAAACCCACCATTCTACCCTTGACCAGTCCTTCAGTTTGCGTATGAGAGTTATCCAAGAATCTTACTGAAATACAAGATCAATCAAAAGCAGTTGGATGAGTTAGGTGCCAGGTGAACCTAAGATTCTGTGCTTTGCTATTGGTGCTAGATTGAGGAGCAAGGATACAGGGCAATTCAGTCACAATCTCTTGAAACTGGATCTGAGTCATCCATGTTACAAAAATCTCCCTAGGGCTCTAGGGGTTCAGAATACTGCCTTATAGCACAATAAAGGATGGAGGTACAGGAACTTAAAGGAGCCACCATAATGAAAGCTTACCCACTGAAGGGTGTGACAGTTTAAGAGAGGTCAGATTTTAATGGAATCAGCAGAAGGATCTCCACATTTGCTTGGAGGCAACAGGGAGTAGTCCCTTGTGGCAGGTGATGTTGGTCTCTCTCTAGAGATGCCATGCTGATCACCCCGTAACTTCAGAATACTCCCCTTGGTCCAAATCTAGGACTTCTGAGTCTGGGGGGTCCTCTGGGGAAGTTAGATAGAGTCACCAAGCTCTCCTCACTGTAGGTTCTTCTAACTATTCTAGATCTCTTTTGGAGGTGATCCTAGGGGTTGTATTTTGAACTTTAAGGACTTCTCTTGAACCCTCAAAATGGTTCAGATGGGTTTGGGTCAAATGTGTGGGGATAATTTCTAGCTAATAGAAGAAGAAATTGCAACTAGAACTTTTAACCTGGAACTCCAGAAATTCAAACTAAATGAATTTGATGACAAGAATTTGGGAGGAGTAGAAATTAAGTACATGTGGCTGGGTGGGGCTTAGTTTGTGGTCCACTGATGTCCACCAAACTTCTTTTGAGCAGCATTCCTATCTGATTTCCCAGTGTTCTAGTATTTGTGTCAGAAGCCTATCATTTTTATTCTTCAAGAATTGTAAAGAATTGGCCTGAACAGTATTCCCTTCATTGACTGTCTAGGCTTAATAGATCTTCTCTGGAAGTCAGGATTCAGTTGTACCCCTACATAAGTTTCCTTGGACACCATAACTCGTGCTCATTTTTTGATTTTTCTGTCCTTCCATGACTTTGGATAACAGGTCATGATTCTAGGAATTACTATTGTATTATATTACTAAGGGCCAGGAGTATTTATTTCAGTGAAATGCTGAGAGATTTGCAAGTGGAGCCCTTGTGTCTGGGGTGAAATGTGACTGTTGACCATCCTCTGTGTTATGGTTTGTATTTAAATGTCCCCCCAAAGCCTTATGTAGTCATGGGGGAGGTGGACCTCTTGAATGCAGCTGAGTCTAGTGTTTGTGAGTGGCGACTGTTGGCCACCCCAAGTGACAGATGAAACACGTGTTTTCTCCCTCCTCAGCAGGTAGCTGAGAACTCTCTGGACTCTGGCTCAGCTGGCAGTGGATGCATAGAAAATCCTACCACTTTGGCTGTTCAGGGAAGGCTACTGTGAGGTACAGCATACTTCAAGGAACTCAGTCTTAGTATTCATCATGTTACAGGAAATAAGGTAAATGCAGATTTGAATTAAACTGAATTGAATCACTTTATGCACACATTTCAGTTGAAACCACCTTAACAGTGTTATCTAATAAAGAGATCCTTGGTGAGAATCAGTTAATAATGACTATAATTAATAATTGTTGATTACTGTTGATTTAAATCCTCCAGTATTTCCAAAGTACTTAGAGGTGCTTAAAAAGTGTTTGTCCTCTGAAGAGGCTTTAAAAACATTTCCTTATAATCTTGTTGACATAGTTAATTAACAGAACAATAGACACAAAGATTTGTTCCCAAATTGTGCTGAGGTAAACCTCAGTCACAACACAATTATTTCCCAAATTCCACCCTTTGAAAGGTGGGTGAACTGGTGAGATACACCATAGAACCAAAAAAACATTCACTCCACACATCTCCTCACCCTCCAACCCTGCCCCACTGATGGTTTTTGTTAAAAAATGTTTTGGATTCCTTCATCTCCCCCACAGAACTGTTTTTACTTATAATATCTCTGACATGGCCTCCCAATCCCAAATGAGCTGTTAAATGGGGAGCTTTATTTTTCTGTTCCTCTCAAGGGTTGTCAGTATGAAGGTTCATTCTGTAGCCTGGGGCTTCAAAATATAAACAAACCTCACAGGCTGAACTTGCTAATTAACTGGAGCGAACCTGCTGTAGAGGAGAGACCATCTGAGCTTCTCTACACATCCAGGTGTATGTTTAAGATAGGTACAGTTTTGTTGGTGATAGTTGTTGTAATACACAGAGGGAGATAAGGAAGAATTGAGAAAGGGGACTTCAGGTAGGCTGTGACATGACCAGAAGTATGGCTCTGTGGAATCTTCTAGAAATCTCCATGGCTGTGGTGAGGGGTGTGGCCTGCCTGTTCCTCTCCATGCAGAATTTTATGCCTTCCCCTTTCCTGGACACGAATCAGGTGTGCTGGGACGGGCTGGGTTGCTGGGCCTGTTTGCCACTTGGCTGCCAAACATTTGAGGCCTTTGCCAACTCCTTGGGGAGACACTGAGCCTTGCCACAGCTGGGTTCTCTCTGTCCATGGAGCAGTGGGGAGGAAGGAGGCCTTCCTACAGCTGGGGCTGACATGGATTCTAAAGATGTGACTGTATCGCTTGTGTAAAAACGCTAAAGAGAAACAAAAGGAGAAGACAAAAGACAGTTGTAAGATTAAAGGTAGATTTCAAATCACCTTGACTTTTCTTCACCACCCAATGCACCAGTTCCGGGGTGTCCACATCTATGGGGTGGACACAATATATACTATTCATTCATGCAACGGATATGTGGGTTTCGCTCTGGGGGCATAATACAAGTGAAAGCAGAAGGGACTGGACTTCAGAGAGTTTAAAGCTTGGTAGGGGAGACAGACGCTGAACAAATCATCACAAAATAAAAATATAATGTTCAGTTGCGGTCTCTGTTCAAGGGATAGGAATCAGACTCAGAGAAGGAGGGAAGGGGAAGTAAAAAGAATTAAGATGTGCTATGTACGTGTACCAACTTCCCACATGTAGTGCCAACATGTACGAATAATATTTTTTTAATTAGAAAAATTTAAAAAAAGAATTTGAAACAGGAACAGCTGGCCTTGCTTGGGGGCTTAGAAAAATCTCCCTAAGACCTTTGAGCTGGAGCTGTCAGAGAAGGTGTTGGGTGAGAAGGGTGAGTGGTAGGTAGTGGGTGGTGGGTGGTGGGTGGTGGTGGTTGGCCTAGTGAAGCAGGTTGGCAAGAAGGCAAGGTGTGAAGGTCCCTTTGCCTAGGCCTGGGTAGGGAGAGCACCACAAGGTTGGGCAAAATGTGATCTCCAAGTCTGAATGCTCACTTGGGCTCCTGGGAGTCTCAAAGACATACTGATGTCAGGTCACACCCCATTATGAGATTACTAATCAGTTTAATTGTAAAAGACCCCAGGTGATCCTGACCCGAGACAAGTTGGAGAACGACTGAGCAGGATGAAGGCCCAAAGACCTGGAGCCCAGAATAGGGGTGGCACAGAGTAGGGAGGTGAGGCCACCCCATGAGGCTGCATTTGGGATGGGTCTGGGTCTCTTACCTAAGGGCAGCAGATGAGCTCCCAGGGTTGTCAGCAGGGAGATGAACTGAGAGGATCTGGACTTCAGAAAGATCCCTCTGGTGGCCGGGTAGCGAGGGAATCAGGTGCAATGGATTGTGGTCACTTGGAAGAGGAGGGAAAAACACATGGAGATCATTGAGTCTGCACAGAGCACAGGGGACATGGGAGTTGGTGATGGCCCTGGATTTCAGAGCTGTTGATGTGCAGGGGTTGGAAGAGGAGCAGGCTTGTGGGGAATCATGGATTTGTCCTTGATGTATGGAGTTCGCTGCAAATGACAGAACTGAAAAGGAACACAGCTGGATTCAGTAAGGGGAGAAGGAAGGTAGGGCAGCTGGTGTAGGCTCCCATATGGCTTTTGCTCTGCCATCTTTCTGCTTACATTTGTGGCTTTGTTGTCCATGGTGGTCACTGCACCTCCAGTTTCTCATTCTCATTGCAGACAGGGAAACAGAAAGAGGAGACTGAGGCTGTGTGGAGGAAGAAGGAGACTATACTGGGAAAGGACAAGCTCCCTCCTGGATCCATAGCTGTGCACCTCAGACAAAAGCAAGGTCCTGTTTGTAAGGCATAAATGGAGAGGACACTGATTGGTGCTTTTATCCTGCCAGGAAGAGCTAGTGTATAGGCAGCTGAGCATCTGTGCTAGGTGGCTCTGGGATAACATGGGGAAGGAGCACTTTGTGGTCGTGATCGTAAGAAAGGCGTTGGTAACCTTCCCAGTGGAAGAGGAGAATTTGTTGGCGGCTCCTGCTGGTACCCCAGGGAAACATGTTCAGGGTAAACACATCGGCAGTCTTGGTGTTGAACTCCTTCTTTTGGCTCTTGAACACATTGGCATCTAATTTAGTAGACAGTGTGACTTGAATCTGATGATAGAGAGAGTCATGAGAATAAACAGCTCCAGTGTCTGTTGTGCTAGGTACTGCGTTACATGCTCGAGGCACTGTGTGAGAGTGTGTGTGCATACACTCACTCAGAGGTGTATGTAGTAGACTGCAAAAATGGCCCTGAATTCCTCCCTACAGGCTTGGCACCTGTTTATGATATGACTTTTTAGATCTTCTTATCAAGAAGATGAGTCTATTTTGCCACCTCTAGTGAGTCTGTTCTTGATCATGTGATACTGTATTAGCAAAAAGAAAGGTAGGGCTATGAAACACATGTGTGAGGATTGCCCTCTTGTTGGGCTTGGAAATCCTGGAGACACACACAGACTGGCCTACTGGACACAGAGCTCACTCTTTTTTCTTCAGCTGATGTCAAACCAACATCAGACACATAAATGAGGCCCTCTTGGGCCACCATCCAGTGCCAGATGAGCCCACCTAGTCCAGAAACAACACTCAGTTTATACGGAGTCATGAGGAGCAATTAGTGTTGTTTGGTTACAAAGCTTTAGAGTGGCATGTTACATAGTAAAAGTTAAATAGTACACAAATATCTCCTGAACTTTTTTGTGTATAATTTTTACTGGGAGACAGTATTGGCTAGAAGCTAGGGTTATAGAGTTTTGACTTTCTGGGTTCAAAATCTGCCGTACATACTTCCTAGCTGTGAGGCTTCTCTGATCCACTTAAGTGCTGACCTCAGAGAGAAGGGAGATAGGGATAGAAAACTCTTGGCATGGTACTGGCCTATGGCAGACACTCAACAGTGTTCTGCATGGTGTCAGTGTGGTATTTGTGAGTGATACTGATTTTTCTTGCTTAGGAAATACTCATGACTGTACAGTTTTTGGTGGGTCAGTGTTGATTGTAAGGCAAATTCCATTGTGCTTTCTCAAAATTGATATCCTGGGGAAATATGTTTAATCATGGAAATAAACAAAAGCATATTGTAAGAGAGTATCTTGGTTACTTTTCTCTGGTTGCTGGGACAAAATATGTGATGGCCAAAATGAAGGAAGGAAAGATTTATTTAGCTCACAGTTTGTGGAAGTTTCAGTCCGTACTCAACTGGCTCCAAGGCAGTGTGGTGTGGCAGAGGGACAACAGTTTGTGGCAATGGCAGGTACCAAATGAAACAAAAGCAAAACAGGGAGAAGCACAGAAAAAGACCATCTCTGTCCATTATACTATATGTAGGCCATACCCACTTGGGTGTAGCACTCACACCCATAAGCCCAGCATTGGACTATGAATCATCCACAAACTCTAGAAGCCTGTCTCCATGACTGCATGAGGCTTTGGGGGGACATCTAGATTCAAACCATAATGGAGGGGGGTTCAAAAGAGAAAGGAAGACCTGATTAGTAGGATCCACAGAATTCTTTCTTTCCAGTTGGCTGGAAATCAAAGACAGAGTAACATAGGTAAGGAAGTGACACTCACCAGGTAGCTGGCTGCAAGTACTTAGAGTTCCAGAGTTGATTTCCAGCTGTCCCTTCTCCCAGCCTAGCCCACCATTTCACCTCCTCTTCCTCCTTTGCTGGATCATAGCCCCTCTTAGCAGGGCTCAGGGACAGCAGATTGCAACGCATTCCTCTTAAAACACTGACACCTACAAATTTCATCAGATGGTGAAGCATTATACCAGAGCCTGCATGCAATGCTGTGTGTCCTATCACGTGGCTCGTCAATCAAATGTTGCCATTTTGAACTTTTCCCTACCAATATGACTTTAAGGAGAAGTTTGTAGTAGGCCAAGGCCATTTGCTTGTTCCATTGTTCTATCCTATTTGACTGGATGTGGCTTGCTCAGTGCCGCAGCCTTGGACCTTTTACAATCATGAGTGACATCTTCATTGCAATAGGGAAGTGGCCATTCAGCAAGGCCCTCAAACTCTTGGAGTCATGACTTGCTGGCCTGCCTCCCAACTACCTGGAATCTGTCATCCTTGTGAGAAATGTGACTACCTATCAACACCTCTTAGTCGTGTCTCTCTGTCCCCAATTTCTCTGACTGTGCCTGGCCAGTTTCCCACTGCCTGCATTCTCTACAGAGCCTCCCACTCTTATAGGCATGTGCTCCAGTGGGGGAAGGCAGTATCATTTTGTTTCAGATCTGACCCACTGATGGGGCACATCTGGGCTGTGAACTACCAGCGGTCCCTGGAGTCCTCTTGGGTTGCCACAAGTTCTGATGGAGGATTGTCTGCAGGTTTTTAATCACCAGACTCTGCCGTCATCAGGAAGGGCATTAAATTAGGCTGGCTGATTGCCAAGGAGATCTTGGTCCTTTCAGACGGGAGAGGAGGGGACCATTCTCTCTTCAAGTTGTCAATCTTGTTCTTTTCTTGGAGCACAGAACCATCTTTAAAAACTAGAACCAAACCCAAACAGACAAAAACAACTGACTCATAAGTGGAGCTGACAAATGATGCCCAGAGGAAAGGAAGGAGGGGAGATCAGGCTCATAAATAGTACTCTTGTGTATTTGGGATTTGGCCCTTTAGAATTTCATGAAAGAAGAGTTTACTGTTTAAGCATCAATCTTGAAATGGGTCTTGAGAATTAGGAATTTCTCGGTGTGTGCTGAGTCTCTGGTGTCCTCAAACTCAGCAGTCCTAGGGTCCTGAAGAATTTCAGGCTGATGTGTCAGACACATTTGGGGGCAGGAACTGAAGTAGAGCATGCTGGGAAGTTCCCTAGGACCTCTGTCCTGGAAAGTGGGGACTGTTACTCAGGCTCTGGGGTCATTCTGTGGAACCCAAGGCCAGCACGTGTGGTGGTCTTCCCAGGTCACTAGTCACCACCTACTGCTATGGTCAGCCTGCCTGTAGGTTACTTATCCTGCTTTCACTCCCACTTCCTCCATTGCTTGGTAGGACTCCTGACAAGTAGGCTGTGTTTTATTAGTCTTTTACTTGAGGGTTGGATCCAGTTTCTCCTCTCCTCCATAGAACTATGGCTTGGCTTCTCCTCCAACTTTGATGAAATTTTCAGATTGAAAGCAAAGTGTTTCCTGACTGCTGGCCCCAAAGACAGACCAGGTTGAAGCTCTTAGGTTAGTTGTTCTCTGCTGTGACTGCATAGAAGAGTCAGTGGGGAAAATTATAAAAATTATAAGGGCCTGGTCTCACTTAGAGCATTTAAAACTCCCTGGAGTTAGGAGCTGGGCTTCAGTACTTTTTTTTTTCTTCAGTACTTGTTGAAAGCTCCTCTATTGATAAACATGCTGCCATGTTTGAGAACCATTACCTTAAATGAATGGCAAACTGTCCTGTTTACTTGAGGGCCATTTGGAACAAATAAAAATGTTTATAGGCAGGCTTTAAAAAATCTAAAATAAATGTGAAGGTGCCCAGTGGGGTTATTCACTCAGACATCATTGCCTAGCATGTGAGGAGCCACACTCTAAGAATGCAAAGATGAGCAAACAGTTGTAGGTACAGCACCAAGGGCTTTCTGGGTGGTGGTGAAAAACCAGCAAAACTACCCAGATCTAGAATTTAAAGCTGATAGTTGTCAAAGGTGAAGGAAGGAAAGTGCTAGGAAAGTAATTACTCTTCAGGGTTTTGGCAAGTAGGGGATGGCCCAGGGAAAGATTCCTTGGGGAAGACATGTTCACAAAAGACAGAGATGAATGGGACTTTCCTGCTGGCAGAGGGAAGACCAGCACAGGCAGAGAACAGGGGGGCCTGCCATGTTTGAAGATTTGACAGAGGGCCTCTTCTGTCCAAGTTAGGACACCAAAGGGAAGAATTGCAGCAAACAGCGACCAAGAGGAAGCCAGGTGTGCGGAGCGGTTGAAGCTGGAGATTGATCACACATGCAGAGCTGGAGCAAGGCCAGCCTTGAGAACATAGAGAGCGTAAGGTGAGGCACATAAACAAGTTGTCCCCAGCACAGAGAACACAAGGTGCTCAGGCAAGCCAGGCAAGCAAGTTGCTAGGCAGAGGGGTTGAAGTTGACATCAGCCTACTGAGTGGCAGAGAGGAGAATGAAGAAGCCAATCCGCTGCTGTGAGCCAGCCAGCATATGGGCTGGGAGACAAGAAAAGCCAACTACCCCCCGCCCCGCACTGCACCTGTAAGCAGCTGGCTGATTCAGAGGAACATAAGCTGAGACAATAGCCACTGAAGTTAAAAAACAACTTAATGCTTGTGTTGTTTGATTGACTTTCCAGGCCTAAAGCTGGTAGCCTAAGCATCTATTTAGAAGATAGCAACTATGGAGATTTCTTTCTGTCTTGTTTTTGAGGGTTTTTTTTTTTTTTTTACCAGGGATTGAACTCACGACCTTGCACTTGCCAGGCAAGGTGCTTAAGCCACTGAGCTAAATCCCTGGCCTGTCTTGTTTTTGAAATCCAATGTTGTTCTTACTGTTTTGCTTAGTTCTGTTTTATTGTGTTGTTTTATTCCCTTTAAACTAAAAGAGAATGTAAATATAAGATCACAATGTGTATAGGAATTATACAATAATTCTTGTGCTCTGCTCTGCTTCATGTGCCTGCAATTGTTGCTGATGTCTTGCACATGTATGTTCTTTAACCTTGGGAGGTAACCAGTGACATTCTCCTTTGGACCCCTCAGGGGGCCAACAGATGTGCTCAGGATTTCAAACAGAGCCTGGGTATGAAATGTGGTGTCAGTAATAACCTCCTGGGTGCTGTATCATGGGATGACTGCTGATTTATGACTTCCTGAGTGCTGAGTCATGAATTCTGGGTGCTGAATCATAGCCTGAATGCTGACTTTTTGGGTGCTGGGTCATGAACTGAGCACTGAATCATGACTTCTGG
>PVJX010038858.1:0-16095 GCA_004027295.1 Dolichotis patagonum
TACCACGGAACCCTGCAATGACCAATATTGATTAAATGTAGATTTCTAGAATCTTGTGTTAACTAGCTGCATTCAAACACTATTGTCATAATATCAAACAGTAATGGAGACACTAGTTAGTAAGGGTAGGATAGAAAGAAATGGAATAGCAGTGGTAGAAATATTTTCATCTTGAGTAATGTATGGGAATGTGAAAGTAATAGAAGAATGTTACCATGGCGAGGAAGTCTGATGTGTGTGTGTGTGTGTGTGTGTGTGTGTGTGCGCGCGTGCCTGTCTGTCAGTCCATGTTCATACTCAAGTCAAGCAAAGGATAAATAAGGGAATAACCTGCTGAAATTTTATAAGATGCCCTATCTCTGCCCCCAACCATTACTTCACAGATCTATGGATCTCCTCTGGCACTCAAAATTCTTCACCACCTGGCTGCCTTTGCATATTTAAACTGATTTGCTACTATTTTCCTCAGAATATAGTAAAATCAAGGATCTGGGTTCAACTTCTAATTTCTAATCCTATCAAATAAGTGAGAGGCTTTGGGTAAAGTTGTAAAATTTAATTCAGCCTTACTTTATCCATCCGTAAAAAGGAGTTATTCCTCCAGGCTTGATCAAAGATTATTTGAGATCATCCCTGACATACGTTTTTCCCTGTGCTAGACATAGAGCTGGATTATCAGAAATTTATCTATTCTGAAGTTAAATTTAGCTTTTCTCTGTTTCCTGTCAGTGACCACTTTCAGGCTTTTGTATATATTAGTCCTTCATCTCAAAAGCACTTTCTTCCTCATCTCTTCAAGTCCAAGTCCATCCCTCAAGTGCCTCTCCATTACACTTCTTAACTCCCTCCCTCTGAATGTCACAGTGGACCTCTCCTGCCTCTGTCCCGGTTCTCCAGAAGGCACACACTCAGCAGGATGATAAGCTCTAAAAGGACAGAAAGCAGGTCCAGGTGACCTTCATTATAGTTACAGCAGCTATAGGGTTTCAATTAGTGTTGGGAATGGGGGAGTCCAGTGCCCAGTGAACATCAGGCTGAATAAATATGATGTGATTAGAGAAGAGAGAAAAAAAGATGAACTGAGGAGAGAGGAACAGGAGTCAGGGAAAGAGGAAGCAAATGAAAGATGAGATCATATACACCCCAAAACAACAGAGGAGGCTGAGAAAGGGGGGACTGTGTAGAAGAGAACAGGAAACAGGTTGGAGGTATGTAGCTATTATTTTCCCCTGCACAGATGTTGCTGTCAGCCAGTCAATGGTTCCTGCACTGTGCAGTGGGACCTCTGCTAGAATAAAGAAGCTCTATGTAAACAGTATCTCTGTGCGGTCACCAATGAATTTGCAGGATGCTCTCAGTGAAGGAATATATAATAGACTCTCTGATGAGATTGTCACTTCACAGTCTTGCTATTGCTGTGCACAATTCTAATGAAATCTCAGAATAAATTAAAAGTAGGACCACTGGAATTTTAGAGGAAACAGAAGAGGAAAGGATTTTTTCCTGAGGTTCAACAGTTCTAAAATGAGAAATTCACTATTTCCATCACCATCACTGGCCTTCAGCCAGCATCAGCCTCAGAGCCCATGAAAATAATTTTCACCATGGTTCTTGTTCACGATTCTGGCTCTTACCACCTCCACCCTATGGCTGCCATGCCTGTTATCTCTAAAGACAGATTTAGATTTCTGTTTTCAGTCATCTTGTTAGAATTCAATAATTATCTTCCAGGGGTATCTCTGCTTGAGATTTTCATTACTTGATGTCTAAATCAGCCAGCAGAGACATCCTGATAAAGAAAGTTGAGGTTGGACATTGCTGGGAACAACAGGTTGTAGATTCTCACCCCTGGACCCTTTCTGTGTCAGTCTTGCTTTTGTTGCTATAACAGACTGCCTCACACCTGGTACTTCATGAAGAAAAGAAGATATTTTAGCTTATAGTTCTGGACTCAGGAAAATTCAGGGTCAGGCAGCGGGATCTGATGAGGGCACCACACCAGCTCATAACAACAGATGGCATCTCATGAGGAGAATGTGTGCAAGAGTGGAAGGCAGTTGCCTGTGGAACAGAGGGAGAGAAATAGGGCTCACTGCTCTTGGGATAAGAGTATGAATCCCTCTGGAACTAATTTAGCCTCCCTACAAAGACAATAATTAAAGGTCCCATCTCCAAATAGTATTCCACTGGCAAATGAACTTTTGTATGAGTCTAGATGGAGACCACCCATATGCAAACTATAGCATCTGTGGTCTGGAGCTCAGGGTTGTCTTATACACTACACAGACAGCTTCACTTAGTGTGTGACTTCAGGGGTTAGGAAAGTGCATGGTTCCCCAGTGCCCCAGACTGGCCTTTGTCTTGTGAAGGGCAAGATACAGCACACTGATATCTTGGATAGCAATGTGAATGTATTCAATACCACTGGGCTATGAGTTTGAAAAAAGTCAAAGTGGTAAATTTTATATGTGTTACACTGTAATTTTTAAAATGTGTATGTTTCCACATGCATGTTATTCAAGTACTCCTAGACCTCTTTGAAAGTTTTATAGAAGCTCTCAGCCAAAATAAAAATACTCATGAGAGTTTTACCAGCATCATAACCTATAAAGTTTGTGAATTTCAGCTTGAGAATCCTGGAAAAGGATAAAACAGGCCCTTTCAACTCTAATACTCTATGATTCAACAGGCTAGATCAGAGGTAAAAAAGTGGAGGGATTTACTGTGAAGAGGAAACATAACCTATGGGCTTCATGCTCTGCAAACCTGCCCCGTGAGCTGTCAGCCTCTGCTTTTCATCAGCAATAAAATTCACCCAAAGACATTTTTATCATGTCCCACTGGAGCCTATCAGAAATATATATATCAGGTGGATTTATTTTCAATCAGTTGACAGTCTCTTCTTCTTAACTGAAATATGGCTACAGCGATTTCATCTCATTTGCAATACAATCCACTTTGAGCACCCAAATGATAAATGGCTGATCCACAGGATGGTAAATAAGGAAGAAGCCATCGGTTGCACCACGTTCTCTGTAGTCAACATGAATCAATTTTAGATGATGCATCATATGTCTTAGAAGAGAGAAAAATGCACATCTGGAATGCAGACATTGTAGTCCATTTTAATTAAGCTACCAACTTTTGTTGGTTTGGGGCATTTATACTGTTTGCTATTAGCTTGACTGTCAGGAAAATGGGTCTCAGTCCCTTTCGTTAAAGTATTATTCTCAGGAAATAAAGATAGCCCATTATACTCCACAGTGGCAGTTGAGGGCTGGAGAGGGAGGGTATTCTGTTCTGTAGCCAAGTCAAGGCACTCAATTTAGACTAACCACCCACTTTGTAGCCATCCAAAGTAAGTTTTTGTGAGAGAGTCTAAAAAGCTAGTTTCAAAGTACGATTATTGGAATTAAAAAAAAAAGTTAAAAGCCATGCCTAATTGTGACATCTTCACATCCATGATTGAGGATCTGTTCATTGTCTGATTCAATAGATACCTATGAAGGGGCCCAAAGCACACCAAGGATCATTCTGGGGCAATGGAGGCATGGTTCCAAACCTTAAAAATCATTCCAGTTGGAGAGAAAACATACATCTCTTGGAGTTACATAGCACAAAGAAGATGACATTCCAGAACCACCATGGGAAGCAAAACATGTCTATCATCAGTTTCTTTCCTAAGGTTCCCAAAAAAGGTTTGAGCCATGTAAGAGACCAAGATATTCTGCTCAAAAATCCTAGCACTGCCAGTTTTTCCTAAGCTTGATATGAATCATCAGTTCTTTACTTGAGCACTGTATGGAGCTGAGTTGCTTTCAGTTTTCCCACTTGCTTAGAAAGAAGAAAATGAAATCATTTAGGTAAACTTCAGTGTTATGTCTGCCATGAGAACTATATTTGTTAAAGCCCAAGCCATGTGCCCACTATAGAAATATTTCAATAAACTGTGGGACTATGTTCAGAAATACATGTTTATATTACAGTATGCCATAAAAGCAAGTCCATGGAGACTGAGACCAATTAAGAAGCTAGAAATCTTGTTTCCAACTTATCTTTCAATAACATGTACTTATTGCATTGAATGTATATAAAATAGTCTAATGCACCTAAATTTAAAATAGGGTATTGGGCTGGGGATTTAGCTGAGTGGCATAAGCGCCTGCCTAGCAAGCGCAAGGTCATGAATCAATCCGTGGGACCAAAAAAAAAAAAAAAAAAAAAAGGCTCATTCTAAAGATTCAAGCAGGGCCCAGAATCCAGCCCCAGGCCCTGACCACATGCCCTGGCAGAATCACAGCACACAGGGCAAACTTGGAACTCTGCTCCCAGACAGTAAGACCATGCCCTGCATCAGAAACCTCTCCTAGACACACAAAAGGGACCAGCCAGCCTAACTGGGCCATGCCCAGAAAACTCCAAGCACTAAGCAGGGCCGGGAAACCAGCCCCGGGCCCTCACCACAAGCCCCATCAGAATCCCAGTGCACAGGGAAAACTTGGAACTTCACTCATAGGTGAACCTTGGACTACAGAGGATTATCTGTGCTAGCTTGAAGGGAAATTAAGTGACTGCCTCATCCAAACAGAAGATCTCAGCTGGCTCCAGTCAGTGTGGTAAGTATGTCCCTAAAATATAGGTGTACAGTGGATAAATAGGGCCAATAGTAAAGCTCCCTCCAACTAACTGTAAGACCTTGGTAAGTCTGACAAGAGTGAGGGTGACCCCTTCCTACATACATAAAACATCAGGCAGAGTGAGGAGTGTGCCGAGGACTCCCCCAACTTGAAGAAAATCAAAAGGGCTTATGAGGCACATAAGCACAGAAGAGGGACACAGTAGGGCCTCAGTCAACACAAACACTATAGACAGGGAGATTTGATGACCTGGAATAACCTGAAGATAAAGTAATAGCAGGAACTAAAAGTTAACCAACATCAATACTACTAGGCTTGTCAGCCCAGGAACAATACATAATGTCTTATGTAAAGACAAAAGTAACAACCTTAGTAAATGAGTTGCTCAACATATCGAGAGAAGAAATAGATTAAAAAAATACAGGAGCATGGGAAATTGATTGAAACTTTGAATGAACAATGCAGAAAACAGGCAGAATCCATGAAACAAATTCAAAGAAATATGCAAGAAACAAAAAATTGTATTGAAAGCCTATAAAGCCATTTAAATGAAGCTGAGGATAGAATTTTGGACCTTGAGGACAGGATCACAGATAGGGATCATGAAAGGGTAGAACTTACAAAAACAACAAAGCAGCATGGTGTGACAATCCAGCAGCTTCAAGATGATGCCAGGAGAAACAATGTTAGATTAGCAGACATCAGTGAGGAGGAAGGAGACAATGCAAAGGATATAACTAAGCTGGTCACAGAAATAATGGCAGAAAATTTCCCAAACATGGGGAAAAATCTGATATACAAACAAGTGAGGCATATAGAATGCCAAACAGTCATAACCAACATAAATTTACACCCAGATATATAATAAATAAGATCTCAGATACACAGCATAAAAACAGAATACTAAAAGCTGTTAGAGAAAAGATACAACTCACCTATCAAGCAAAGCCTATCAGATTTACAGCAGACTTCACAGCACAAACCTTCAGCTTAAGATGAGCTTGGAGTGAAGTATTTCAAGCCCTAAAAGAAAACAACTTTCAACCCCAACTGACATACTCAGAAAAGCTGTGTTTCAAATTTAATGGAGAAACAAGATACTTCCATGACAAAGAATAACTGAAGAAATTCATGTCCACCAAACCAACCTTAGAAAGAGTGCTGAATGACATCCTAGATAGAGATAAAAATGACCACAAACTCCAGAACAACAACAAAAAGAAATCATCAGGTTGGACAAGAAACTAAACAAGGGAGAAAAGCAGGAAACTAACAATAGGAACACAACATGGCAAAGTAAAGCCAGTACTTATCAGTGATATCCATAAATGTAAATGCACTCAAGTCACCTATCAAAAGAAATAGCCTGAGAGAATGGATCAAGAAACAGGATCCCACAATATGCTGTGTACAAGAAACTCATTTGTCTCAAAAAGAAACTCATAGATTAAAAGTCAAAGGATGGAAAACAGTATTCCATGCAACAGGAACCCAGAAAAAAGCAAGGGTAACTATTCTATGCAGACAATGTGAATGTCAAACCTAAAATGAGTAAAAGAGACAAAGAAGGTCACTACATACTTGTAAGTGGAAAAATTCAAGAGGAAGAACTAACAATTAAACATATATATGCACCAAACACAGGAGCAACCAACTATATAAGACAGATACTAAGGGACATGAAAAACCAAATACACAAGAACACAATTATAACAGGGGGCTTTAACAGCCCATCGTCACAAAGAGATAGAACAACTAGACAAAAAGTCAGAAAACAAATAATAGGACTGAATCATACCTATGAGCAATTGGACTTAGTAGATATTTACAGAGCATTCCACCCAACCATATCAGAATATACATTCTTCTCAGCTGCGCATGGGACATTCTCCAAAATAGACAATATATTATGCCATAAAACATTCGTAAGTAAATGCAAAGGTATACAAATTATCCCATGCATAATATCTGACCATAGCACACTAAAATTGGAAATTAATGGCCAAAGAAATTGCAAAACCTGCATAAATACATGGAAATTAAATAACAACCTTTTGAACAACCAGTGGGCTACATAGGAAATTAAAGAAGAAATAAAGAAATACCTACAATTCAATGAAAATGCGGAAAAAACATACTGTAATCTGTGGGATGCAATGAAAGCGGTCTTAAGAGGTGTCTTAGTTACTTTTATTCGTCACTGAGACAAAATACCTGATGCCCAAAGTTGGGAAAACAAAGGTTTATTTCTTACAGTTTTTGGAGGTTTCAGTCCATACTCAGTTGGCTTCAAGGCAGAGTGGCATGGTGGGGCTGCAGTTCATGGCAGCTGCAAACAGCAACGTGGAAACCGGCAAGAGAGAGAGACACACCTTCTTCCTACCAATACATCACATCCTGGCTCCACCCCCTAGAAGGGTGTAGCACTGACACCATCAACCCAAGCACTAGACAATGAACCAGTCACAAATGTACAATGCAAATACATGAGGCCTGGGCGCCACCGACATAAAACATGACAAGAGGGAAATACATAGCAATAAATTGTCATATTAAGAAAACAGAAGGAGCACAAATAAACAACCTAATGCTTCATCACAAGCTTCCAAAAAAAAGAGCAAGCTAAACCCAAAGCTCATATAAGAGAGGAAATAGTAAAGATGAGAGCAGAAATCAATGCAATTAAAACTAAAAACAAAAAAATACAAATAATTAATGAATCAAAAAGCTGTTTTTTTGAGAGAGTAAACAAAATTGACAAACCTCTAGTTATCCTTACAAAGAAAAAGAAAGAAAAAACCCAAATTATGCAATAAGGACTCAAAAGCAGGAAATTACTACAGATCCCATGGAAATTCAAAAGATCATGAATACTTACTTTGAAAATCTCTACTCAAATAGAGAGTAAAACACAGAGGAAATGGACAGATTTCTAGAAACATATAAACTACCAAAACTCAACCAAGAACATATAGCAATTTTCAATAACCCAATATCAGCTACTGAAATTGAAAACATAATTAAAAACTTACCAACAAAGAAAAGCCCAGGTCCTGATGGATTCACAGCTAAATTCTACAAGAAATTTAGAGAAGATTTGATGCCAATACTCCTTAAACTCTTCAAGGAAATTGAAAAGAAAGCAATCTTCCCTAAATCATTCCTGGAGGCAAGTATTACTCTGATACCAAAACCAGAAACAGAGCCAACCAAAAAGGAGAACTATAGGCCAATCTCACTAATGAACATAGATGTAAACACTCTCAATAAAATACTGGTAAATAGAATGCAGTAAATCATCAAGAAGATTATACATCATGACCAAGTGGGGTTCATTCCACAAATGCAGGGGTGGTATAACATATGCAAATCAATAAATGTAATACACAACAGAGCCAAAGACAACAACCACATGGTCATCTCAATAGCTTCAGGAAAAGCTTTTGATAAAGTCCAACACATGTTCATGATAAAACCCATCAGAAACTCGTAATACACGGTGTCTACCTTAACCTTATAAAGGCCATCTATGACAAACTAACAGCCAACGTTGTACTAAATGAACAAAAAATGAAAGCTTTCACTTTAAAATCAGTAACAAGACAAGGATGTACACTATAACCACTTCTTTTCAATATAGGTCTGGAAACACTAGCCAGGGCAATCAGACAAGATAAAGAAATAAAAGGAATAAAGATAGGAAAGGAAGAAATTAAATTATCACTATTTGCAGATGACATGATACTCTATATAGGAGACCCAAAAAACTCCATTAAAAGACCTGTAGAGGTAATAAACAAATTCAGCTGTGTAGCTGGATACAAAGCCAGTGCTCAAAAATCAATAGAATTCCTGTACATAAACAAAAAACTCACTGAGAGAGAAATTGTGGAAATATCACCCTTTACAATAACATCTAAAAAAAATGAAATACTTAGGAATCAACCTAACTAAGAATGTAAAAGACCTATATGCTGAAAATTATACTATGCTTAAAAAGGAGATTGAAGAGGATATTAGAGAATGGAAGGATATTCCTTGCTCTTGGCTAGGAAGAACCAACATAATGAAAATGGCCATACTCCCAAAACTGTTATAATACAGATTTAACACAATCCCAATCAAAATACCATTGATATACCTCACAGATCTAGAGAAAACATTCCTAAAATTCGTTTGGAAACAGAAGAAACTTGGAATAGCAAAGGCAATTCTGGGCAATAAAGGCAAGGCAGGAGGCATCTCAATTCCTGACTTGAAACTGTACTACAAAGCCACAGTGATAAAATCAGCATGGTACTGGCAAAGAAATAGACCTGAGGATCAATGGAACAGATTAGAAGATGCAAGTATAAGTTCAAAGACACTCAGCCACTTGATCTTTTA
The DNA here is from genome assembly GCA_004027295.1 of Dolichotis patagonum. Taxonomy (NCBI): domain Eukaryota; kingdom Metazoa; phylum Chordata; class Mammalia; order Rodentia; family Caviidae; genus Dolichotis; species Dolichotis patagonum. The sequence continues at coordinate 9,024 of PVJX010038858.1, forward strand.
CAAAGGGCCTAAACATGTTCACTGGAAGAAGGATAGCCTCTTTAATAAATGGTGTTGGAAAAATTGGCTCTCCACATGCAGAAGACTGAAACTAGATCTATGCCTATCACCATGCACAAAACTAAAATCTAAATGGATCAAAGACCTAAACATTAAAACAGAAACACTAAATCTACTGGAAGACAAGGTAGGTAGAAGTCTTGGAGACACAGGGGTAGGCAGAGAATTCATGAACAAAACGCAAACTGAACGTGAAATACTTCAGAGACTCAACAACTGGAATCTGATATTATTGAAAATTTTCTGCACTTCAAAAGAAATCACCAATAGCATATAAAGAAAGCCCACAGAATGGGAAAGAATTTTAGCCAGCTACCCCTGAGACAAAGGACTTATATCAAGAACATATAAGGAATTGAAAATCAAGCCCCCCAAATTCAAATACCCTCTCCAAAAATGGGCATCTGAGATAAACATACAGTTCTCAGATGAAGATATGCAAATGGCAAATAAATACATGAAAAAATGTTCACCATCACTAGTCATTCAAAAAATGCAAAGTAAAACAAAATCTCACTCAGGAAAAAATAGCCACTATCAAAAAATCAACTGATAACAAAGGTTGACAAGGCTGTGGGGAAAAAGGAACACTGCTCCAATGCTGGTGGGAGTGTAGACTGGTGCAACCACTATGGAAATCAGTATGGAGAATTCTCAGAAGACTAGGACTGGAAGTTCCATTCAACCCAGCTATTCCCCTGCTGGGTATTTTCCCAGAAAAACTGAAAAGTTCATATCACAATGATATATGTGCACCCATGCTCATAGCAGCACAATTTGTTACAGCTAGATCTTGGAAAAAACCAAGATGCCCATCTACCACAGAGTGGATGAAAAAGATGATGTATTTTTATACAATGGAAATTACGCAGGTATAAAAAATGATGACCTTGAGGCCTTCATAGGTAAATGGAGACAACTTGAGACTATCCTCATTAGTGAAATAAATAAGAATCATATCTATAAATATCACATTGTGTTTCTAGTATAAAAAGTAATAAGAAATGTAGGAGTAATAAAACCCAAATTGTATAATTGCTACTGTAAAAAAGAGAGGAAAAGAAAGTGCTCTAAAGGGTATAATTGCATGTATGTTTAAGTGTGTAAGATATATGACCATATTACTGTTTTTGTTAGATCATTGAGCAGAACTGTTAACAGTCTCACTATTTGTATGTCTATTTTGTATGCTTTAATTTTGTAACTTGAACAACTATTTCCAAGACAACAATATGTAATTTATCAATTAGTAATTTCTTAGTGGTTTTTTTTTCTTCTTTTTTCCTTTGGAATTCTATATTGTTGTTACCCTTTTTTCTGTTTTGTTTTTTTTTTTCTCTTTAAATGAAATTTTAAAAGATTTTTAAAAATAGGCTATTTAGGCTATTGATGTTTCCACTTTTTTTATTTGTAACATGCATTTTTAAAGTTAAAAATAACTTTTCTTTTGATTTTATTAAGATAAGTATATTTTAAGCTAGATTGTGAAAAGTGCCATAAGAGACATACAGTCTAGTGTACTTGTTATTCTTGACATTGGGTGATTACTTACAGGTAAGAAAATCAGAATTGACTTTCTGAAGAAAGTTGAATTTGAACAGGACCTGACTGATGCAGGGAAATGAAATCCCAGTTAGAGAAAATGATCAGAAAAGGTTTGTAGATGACCATGCATAACCAAATACTATTGTAGAGTGCATCCACAAGTTACGGTAGAAAATATTTGAAGGGGTTAATCTCAAGGCTGGAATACCACACTCAGGATTTTAGATCATTTCAAGGAAGATATAGGGAGTTAGAATAAGTTTTGCAAAGGAGAATACCGTGATCGGAATAATACTGCCAGAATGATACAAGTAATCAAAGTGGAAAGTTTGGAAACTTGAAGGCCACTGAAAAAAACAGTTGGTTTAGAGATATAAATCTGAACTATTCAAGATATAGGAGGACAGGGCAAGGAAGAACAAAAAGCTATTCAAGCTGAATATAAGCTGGATTCAAAATTTCAGAAATTAACTCCACAAAGGAAAGGGGAGACAATGAAAACCCAGAGACAGTTTAGCTTCTTGCATGTTTCTTCCTCAAACTGAACCATTAATTCTTTGAGGAAGAGAATTCTGTATTCACGTCTGTATTTTTTAAGTGTCAGCATGGTCCTTGGGTCAAAGAAGCTGAAGAAATGCTTGTAGAACTTCACCCCAGTCCCTCTTATTTTTGCTGTCTGTAGGTTGGAAGACAAGGAGTCTCATAATAAAAAGAATTCCCAGGCTGGAGACTTAGCTCAGCAGCATAAGCACCTGCCTTGCAAGTGTGCGGTCATGAGTTCGATCCCAGGTACAAAAAACTAAAAAAAGAAGAAGAATTCACATATTTCTCTCTGGGTCATATTGTCGTGGATGTGTCTCTTAGCTTAAGATAGAGAAATGGAGCAGGACAATTGCAGTGGACTGGAAATTTGGTTTATTACATGGGTAACAGCGAGAAGGGTGTCTACCTTTTCTGTGTTTTATTTTATTACTGCTGTTTAGTGGTTTGAAAAAATAGAAACAGAAACAGTAGTTTCCAGTGTTCCTTGCATTAGGACTCCACATCACTCTGTGCTTACATATGTCCGGGGTCAGGAGGTCACTGCTCCGACATGCCTGGGCTATTTTGTTTAAAATTCTAGAATTATCAGCTCCCCCACGTAACTTTCATACTAGAGCAGTGGCATCTCTATGCACTCTCATGCCAGCCAACCATTACAATTTTCATAGCCTTTTGAAGGTTACTTCAAAATAAGATAGAAACGATCTGAAAATGTCTTGTGAGACTGAGTTGACCCATGTCATTTGCATCAAGAGAAATCAAGTGAAATTCAAATCCAAGCCCACCTGGGGAACAAGAACTTTCAAAATCTATATTTCAACAAAAATTTTGTATTATCAAGTGCTTTCTCCAGTCACCATTTGCACTGAGCAAAAGGGATATGAATGCAGAGACTGATTAAGGGCCTGATCTTAATATTTAATATTTCTAGATTTATAATATTACTGATTAATCAGTTTGTTGTGGTTTGCAATACTCACTTTGTTTATCTTTGGAGTTTCCTGGACATAGAAGGAGAGAGATAATATAGAAAATAACATTCAGTTGAGGGATTAGGAAGAGAAAAATTCATAATAGCCATTTTGTAAATCTACATCAATTCATGAAAAATCTACTTAAGGACCCCTTGCCTTGAGAAAAACCAGTCTTTTGACAGATGGCCAAGTAAAGGAGAAAGCGGTGAAAATTTTAAACAAGCCCAACATTGGACATTATAATTAAAAACCTAATGATATTCTGCAGGATCATAGAGCAATCTGAAACTACTAGCTCTATTTCCTTCCCCTAAAATTAGAAAGTTTTCTTTTTCTACATCACAGCCAGCTGTCACTTCGCTGTGCAGTCCTTTCATTTTACATCCACACATTCTCATTTCTTCCAAACACCAACTACCAGGCACGCAAATGTGATCAAGACCCACCCTCTGCTTTAGAGAGTTCACGTTCTCCAAATTTTTAGGATTTCCATACACGCCCCATCAGTCTCTTCCATACACTAGGATTCATCAATGTCCTTGTGAAAATACTACTCTTGGGGATTATACTAGTAATCTAGATCCGAACAGCCCAATTTAGAAAACAGGACAAGAAATTCATATGGTTATATTCATAAAAACGACAAATGTGCCGGCTTGTGAAAGGTACATGATTAAATGAAGTTCCTAGTCCATATATCCATCTTATCTACATCTTTGCAATTTAAACCTTTAAACTTTCGGAAAACAACACAGATGTATTGCTTTTGTTAATTTTCTGACTCTTGGTTTGTTGTTTGTTAGTGTTAAAATCCTTTTGAAAGGGTTGGTGCTATCTCAGTGGCAGAGCATATGGCATGAGGCCTGGGGTTTGATTCCCAGCATCACCAGAAAAAACAATCCTTTTTAAATACCAGACTCAAGTCTCCTTTCTAAGCACACAATAATCCTCTGGTCTGCCTAAAGTTAACTAATACCCTGTGAGAAGTCATTTGCTGTTCCCACTGAGTGCTTTATAAATGGAAACAAGGAGTGCTGAAGAATACCTGCATCAGTCTTTATCTTTGATGGGGGAAAACGTGGCTTCATATGCAGAGTCTGAATGTTTCCTTTCAGGCTGTTTTAAAGACATAAATCTAAATTCACCCTTAAAACACTGAGTGATTTTCCTAATACCTCATATAATCAGCTCTCAGCATAACCCCTGCCTGTCTCCTTGCTGATGCCACAGCATCTGGAAGAAAATAGTATTTCCATGAGCTCATTCAAGGATATGAGTGTTCCTGCATTTCTCAGGGCTCCCAAACTCACCCCTAGGTTACCATAAAAGATTAAGCTTGCCTCGTTTATGGGAAATAGTTTTTTTAAAAAATCCTAATTTATTTCAAATTTGTGTAATAAACCATTTTGATCAGACACATGTGTATAAAAGAAACAAAGAGGAGAGAAACCCTGATGTAGAACAAATTTTCTGAAAATCGGTTTTTTTCTCTCATCAAGATGCACTTCGACAATATGCAAATCAGGTGGTGCCATTGTACTGTAATTATGTTTTCTCAATGTTTCCACAACAGCTCTGCTCTTGCCAGAATTCAATACTTTAGCAGCATAATGGTCACTCTGGAAGGGATGAGCACCATTATATGTACAGGAGGAAGGTCTTGAAAAATCAAATTCAGAAAACCCAAAGAGAATGTACTTTCCATTGCTAATTTGTTTCATAGTTATCTTAGCAAGACAGAAAAGTAGATTGTTATCTCCAGGAAAAAGAAACGGATAAAATGCAAATGAATTAATTAGAAATATCCAAAAATGCAAATCCTTCACATTCAAAATCTAGACTTCAAACCCCTCACAGGACCTGCAGACCCTCAGGCTGGATGGATCTCAGTGTAGCTGTGACTCATCAAAGTGTGTCACAGGATGAAAGCTCTGCATAAAGTAATAGATGTTATCTTTTAGAAAAATGTTCTTTTGTCAAATAAACCTGCAAAATGCATGAGATTTTACAAAGTTCATCCCTATAGGGTCTCTTCTAAATATGCTGATATTCACAGGTTGTCATCCAAGGCCAGCCAACAGATTCAGCATTCCCAAACTTTTGAAAATGGAACCCTGTTTCTATGGCAACTTTTTTCAAGAGATGAGTATTCTCTCCAACACTTTCTGGTGAACTTTAAAATAATAACAACAAGAATGCAGCCCAGAAAATTAAAGAGATTTCTGAGGTCACTCTGATGATTCAAAGTTGAACTAGACATGAAATTTCAAGTTTCCAATTCTTAGGACAACTCTCTGCTCCCTCTTGCATGTTCACTGTCTGCTCATTTATCAGATGCTCATGATTTTCATCTTAATATATTTCCACTGTTTAGAAGATTCTAGAATTTTTGTACATGACACAATAGATTTATAATCCAGTTTATGTTTTTCATATTCTAAATGAATTATACCATTTTAAAATGCTTGTGTACTTCTAGGTGCAGATGGTCTCCAACTTTGGATGGTTTAACTTAATGATTTTTTTGACCTTTAATGATAGAGCAAATCTGACATGCATTCAATAGAAACCATAGTATGAGGGTTTTTTTTTCTTTTTCTGTAGTACTGGGAATTGAACTCAGGGCCTTCATACTCAGCTACATCTCTAGTCCTTTTGATTTTGAAACAAGGTCTTGTTACTTTTCTGACTTGTCCAAGCTGGGTTTGAGCTTGTGATTCACTTTCCTCAGCTTCCAGGGTGCTGGGATTACAGGTATATGCCACCATGCCTGTCTCATAGTCTAAATTTTAATTTTGATCTTTTCCTGGGGTAGTGGTATGTAGCAGATACTCTGCCAAGATGCTAGTCTCCTAGTTAGTCACATGATTATGAGGATAAACATCTGACACTCTACGGTACACTGTGTTGCTAAGTAGGATATGCAGTAGGTAAGGTGCATTGCTTGGTGTATGTATTGTGTTTGACTTATGAGATTTTCAATTTACAATGGGTTTATTGTGAAGAGCCTCAAAACTTGAGTATTGGGAATTATCTAAATAAATGCAACCCAGTGCAGTACAGTACCAAACCTTATTGTCTCAGGGACTAGGGAAGTCATATAAACCAGACAGATCAGCTTTAGCCAAAGGTTGCTTCATGAAAATCTGGACCTTTTGTTGCTAGTTCTGAGTTTAAATTGGACATCATCAATGTAAAATGTTGGTAAGTAGTTCAAATTAAATAGCAAATAAATTGTTCACCAACAAAATATATCTGCAAGCAGAATTCAGTCTGTGAGCTGCCAGTCTAATCCCTGCTTTACATCTGATGATCAGGCTAATCTCTTGACTTTGTAGAGACATGGTGAGGTGCGAGCAGACCCTAAGTATCCTTAGGACAAAGCCAGACATTCATGTCCAGAGCCATTTTCAATTCCCAGTTTTTGTTACATTCAGTGAACTCACACTGATCTGTCATTATCACCCAGAGTTCAGAGTTTACATGAGGGTTCCCTCTAGCTGTTGCACATTCGTTAGATTTTAACAAATGTGTTATGTCCCATTCCCATCATTATAGTATCATATAAAGAAATTTCACTATCCTAAAAATTCTACTTCTGCCTATTCACTCTCCTTCCCTCTAACCCCTGAAAGCCACCAATCATTTTGCTGGGTTCACAATTTTGTCTTTTACTGATGGCTACATAGTTGAAGTCATACCATAGCTTTTTTTTGGATTGATGTCTGCTATTGTTTGGGTCTGGAATGTGCCTTGAAGATCTCTTTATTAAATCCTTGATTCCAGCTTGGCTCTATAAAATGTTGGTGAAACTTTTAAAAGGTTTTGTGGTAGGTCTTAGACCTTGAAAATATGTCCTTGGGCCGGGGATTTAGCTCAGTGGCTTCAGTGCCTGCTTTGCAAGAGTGAGGTCATGAGTTCAATCCCCGGTACCAAAAAAAAAAAAAAAA
>PVJX010038859.1:0-16086 GCA_004027295.1 Dolichotis patagonum
TGATCTGTTTTGTTGTTGTTACTTCCGTTTTAATCACCTTATATAATTCTGTTGTTTTGTTTTTGAGTTTCTCGTCATTCATGTCACATGGATCAGCTTTGGTGGAGTTGGGAGTTTTGGGAGGTATTTTGTTACCTTATTTTCTCATGTTCTTTTGTTTTATTTTTATTTAATTTTTATTAACTTGGAGGTAGTAATATACAACCAAACAGGATGGAATAAAGCCAATTGAGACAGTGTAGTGAAATTGGCACAGAACATCACAGCAGGTCACCAGGACAACAGTAATAGGAAACATTGTATATCTTGTTGTCTTCACAATAGTTGTTCTTCTAGGTTCAGCAAAATCAAAAGAAATACACAATATTATAGAACACATCAACACAGAGTATTGAATAGAGCGACACTGTTAATCAGGACAAAGCAAAACAGCAATAAAAATATCTGCCTTCAGAGATACTAGAAGGAAACTCCCCCCACTTGCTGTACCACATATGGTCACCTCCCAAGAGATACCCAGATCCCTGGATCCCAATTGCTAACGGCAGGGGGGGGGGGATGTGGTATGTTTGATTCTAAGTCCGCACCACGGTAGGCAGCAGGCTGGTTGCTGGTTGGCTCAGCGCCCTAAGTTCCAACATGGCTTGGATCTCAGGAAATGCCATTGCTTCTTATTTCCCCGCCCTGGGGTGGCTGCAGCTTGCCAGACCACAGTCACTTATCAGGACAGCAGGCTGGTTACTGGTTGGCTCAGCGCCCTAGGTTCCAGCTTGGTGCGGATCTCAGGAAACACTCTTGCTTCATATTTCCTCGCCCTGGGGTGGCCTCGGCTTGCCAGACCACAGTCACTTACCAGGGTGGCAGACTGGTTTCTGGTTGGCTCAGCACCCTAAGTTCCAACATGGCATGGATCTCAGGAAGCACTCTTGCCAAAAGAACCTAACTTAACAAGTAAGTGCTCAGTATATTTTAGCTGATGTAATTGTTTCTTGCTCACATTAGTTTCTTTAACTTTTTATTTAAAAAAAATTTCAGGTGTTTAAAAAAAGGCAAAGGAAGTTCAAGGAATTTCTGTGTACCTACCACCGGCTCCAAATGTTACTATCTTATGTAACTACTGTAAAATTATTAAAGCCAGGAAATTAATATTGATACACTACTGTGTAATGAATTACAAGCCTTATGGGAGGCAATTATTCCCCCATCTGAAAGGGTGAAAGTAAAAGTGTAGGTAGGACTTGTCCTTGGTCCAGTCATTGAGCTGGAGAGAATAGGAAGCATGAGAAATGTAAGGATTGACAGTTGAATCATGTTTGGGAAATTATAGACTGTGTCACTGTGAGATAAGAGCCCAGATAAGAGCCCAGGGGTCTCATGTTTAACTAAACAGCTGAGGGTGGAGAGAACTAAGATAGTTGTTATGTTGAACAGTATGAAAGTTATTTTATGTATAATGTGGAAGTCTTTAGGAAAAACTGTCCAGAATCCTACAGTGAAAAAAAGTAAGGGGTCAGGAACCAGATAGGATAACAAAACATGATTCAGGCTGAAAGTTGTGGCTGTGGGCCTTTGGTGAGATGGAGCCAGGTGGGGGATAGGAGATGTGATGAACACTTACGATGTTTAGGGTCAAGGGGGTTAGGGTTAGGAGGGCCCTGCTTAGCCTGAGTGATGTAGAACCAGGATGGCAGTCTAGCAATGTTGACCACCATTGGAGTTGCGAGAAAGAACAGGTAAGGGGCCACTCCCTTTGGTTGCAGTCCTGGGGATTTAGCAGATTTAAAATAAATTAGGTCACCTGGGGATATGGGAGGGTCTGATTTGGTCCCATCAGAGGGTTTGGGAAGACAGAGATTGGCATGTTGTCATAACAAGTGTCACAAGAAGAGGAGGACTGGGATGTACTCAGCAAGAAGAGGGAGACTTTGGGAGGTAGGAAGATTGTGGAGTAGCAATGGTCAGCCATATATGAGTTTAAAAGGGCTTAAAAGGTAGGAGCCTGGGGAAGCTCTGAGCTTGGCTAAGGCTAAGGGAAGAAGTTGAGGCCAAGATTAGTGTTCTAAAATGAGTTTTGTGTTTGGAGGATGAGAGCTGTGGGGAGGGAGAAGATAAAAGAGAAGTTAAGCTTTTGAAGAAGATCTCTACCTAAAAGGGTTGTGGGACTTATTGGTATTACCAGAAAGCTATGGGTAAAGAAGAGAATTTGGAACTTACATAGAATGGGACCTGTTTGAAAAGGCTGTGTAGGTTGGCCGTCAATACTGGCTACAGAGACTGAGGCTTTAATAGAATGGCCTGAAAACTCAGGAAGAACTATGTGTTGCCCTTGTGTCTATAAGTACAGAGAGTGTCTTACTTGAGACCTCCAGTGAGACTCGAGGTTCTGAGAAGGGTACCTTAATGGGGGCTGTGCGCCCAAGCCCCGTCAATCTTTAGCAGTAGGTCCAAGTAGATCAGCTAGTGGTTGAATCCAGTGGTGACAAGACATCCTGTGAGAGCAAGGAATTGGATGATGGTTTACCTGCTCTCTGGCAACTAGGAAAGTTGCTCTTCCAGTGGCCCTTGCGATTGTAGAGGGGGCAGGGCCCCAGAGGAAGCCTTGGATTGGGGCACTCTCTTGCCTAGTGTCCTTCCTTGTTGCACTTGAGGCATGGTCCTTGAGGAGGGCCTTGGGCAGCTCTGCCTTGTGTCAGTGTACCTGTCTTATGAGCCCCAAGTATCACTGCTGAAAGATCAAATTGATATTTAGCAAGTTTCTTTTTTGTGTCTGTTTTTTTCCCTTTTGAGTTTTATCTTTGTTGTTGAAATCACAAAAAAAAAACCACATTAAGAAGGTCTCTCTGTGGGGTTTGAGGGCCAAGTTTTGCCTTTTGTAGTTTTGGACAAATGTCAGGGGCAGACTGAGAAATAAAATAAGAGTTAATAAGAATTGTCCCTATAGAATGTTAGCAAAGTTACATATTTTACACAGAAAATTAGAAATCAAAACTCACACCTAATATATAGTATGACAATCATGATGACATTTTGTAACATACTCGAATTTGTACTTTTGACCTAAGATACTCCTTTTTTGGTCAATCATCTCTATCTAATACGTAAGAAACTTTTACTTAATTTGTCCTTTAATATAGGATGTTATTGAAGAAATTGTGACATTGTTTGGACTGCTCAATGTTTAAGCATCTCTAAGTATAGTGGAACATATAAAACATCTACATTACATAAATTTTTGTTTAAAAAATTATCATTTGACTGGTGACCTCATGTTGGTTTTACTTGAATCTCCTAGCTGGAACATTAGAAAAAGGCAGATGTCTAGATCTGAAAGAAGATGTTTATCATCATAAACAATCCAAATTTTGCATTTTAGAAGATTTGTGTACTCTTTAAATCAAAATCTTAATATATTTTTAGTTGGGGTGTCTCCCATAAGGCTATGGAGATTATTGGGGCCTCCACTTAATGAATAAGGACTGATTAAAAATGTTACCAGGCACCTGCTTTCTTATTCATCAATTGTAGTCCTGTCCGACAATCCCAACCCTGAGGGATTTTGTTTAATTATCTTAGTAATTTTTGATGATTTATGAAAAACCCAGTCATAACATTTAATCCATTAATTTTTTAAACAATGAGAGACTCTCAAGTGAATAATATACAACAATATATATTACATTTACATAACCAATTTTAGCATCATTTTGACCAGCTGGAAACCCAGGTAGAAGCATACTTTTTAAATCTGTAACCCAAATAAACCTTGATTAAATGATCTGAAAATGCAAAAGGAAAAGGAAAAGAGAAAAGATTGTTGAGCTAAAAAAAAAAAAAAAGAAAAAAACCAAAAACAGCTGTTTGTGGATATGACAAAGAAACATATATAGACGATCTGTATGAATTGGGCATCGAAACATACACAGTTTAACAGACAAATACCTTACACAATCATAGTACACTCAAACATATTTGGCCAATTTGAATTATAATAACTTTTATTATAGTTTTTACATTTGTAAGTATAAATAGACTAGTGAGAACCTTTCTGTAGGCCAATTAACAGAGATCTCTTGATAAGAATAGCAGACCCAGGGTCATTTTTAGTAGTATTTGTTTGATGTCTATGATTGGCTTTTTTTTGAGGTGCTTGCCATAATTGAGCCCACTCTTGTGGGTTGTGTTTAGAATCACATAAATATACTTGAAATGTAAATCATAACAATTAGTCATAAATTTAAACTAAGTTTAATGAACTCTCTAATATAAGTAGGTCAGCAAAAAAGGAACCTAATTTATGGTTAATTTGACATAGGTCAGCAAGGGAAAAAGGAATGTGAATTGAACTAGTCCCTTGGGACCAGCTTGTTTCCAAAGAGGGAATAGGGATTGAGGCTGAGAAGGCTGTGGAGTGGGAGACGTAGATGGCCACAAAACAGCCAACTGCCCAGCAGGCATCTGTAGGCAGTTACAGGATGATCAACTAAAGATGGTCACTTATCACCATGTGACCTGCAACAAGACAGTGGCAGACTATCACATGGTGGAAGACTACAAGATGGCAGCTGTCCTCTATGTGACTTGCAGCAAGATGGCTGCCAAGGACCAAGTGGTATGGGATTGCAAGATAGTGGTCAAAATATCGCGTGATTTGTTAGGTGACTGAAAGATGTGAGACCAAGTGTGGTGACCTGGTGGAGAAAATGGTGACACAGGAGCAGAGGGGCTGTCCAATGGGGTAGATGGCTCAGGTTGAGGGGACTGAGGAATCTGAGATTGGGGAGAAGTAAAGGAAGAGTTAAGAGGCCACTAGGGGTGAGGAAATGGGGGAGAGGGTGAAGCACAGGACTCAGAAACCTCTGGCTGAGAAGGCCAGCGGGTTTGGGCTTGAGGATATGGGAGAAGTGGAGTAAAGATGGGAGGCACATCATCTAAAGAGTCTGGTGGGGAGGAAGGGAGAGACCTTGGTGAAGTAGAGTGAGCCAGAAGTGTTTGGGCCACCATACATGACTGAAGAAAAGAGGGGCACATCCTCAGAGTGAAAAAGGCCTGGACATAAGAGATTCCTAACCCCTTGCCCTTGATGTGACAAAAGTGATATAAACCTTGAAGGATTTTTGTTTTTATGGCCTGAGGCAAAGAGCACTGAGGCTACAAACCAGCCACCTCAGAGGTGTTCTTTGGGAGACAGGAAATAGTATTCCCCATAGGGACCAAATTAGAGGTGAGCCAAGAGAACAACTTTGCCTTGGGACATGAGAGCTTTAGCCCTGCCCAAGGAGCTTGGGAGCTGTCCTGGATCACACTTATCTAAAGAAGTCATCATCTGTTTTTTTGGTTGTTTGTTTGTTTGTTTTTGTTTTGTTTTGTTTTTGGTACCAGGAATTGAACTCACGACCTCTTGCTTGCAAAGCAGGTACTTATGCCACTGAGCTAAATCCCTAGCCCATAACCTGTTTTGAGACTGTGACAGAGAAGGCCCCAATATCCACTTTCATTGGCTGTCACTGAGAGTGCAGGGTGTATGTGTGTGTGTGTGTGGGGGGGTCCTCAGAGGACAAGAGGATAGCAGCTCTGCCTCAGGATATGCGCAAGGAGTATGAGAGGTGTTATCTTTGTCAAAAGGGACATGCAAGGGGTTCCATAGCGTGAATTCACGAATTTCTAAGGCTGAGAACAGCTCTGTCTTAGCTGCCCCAAGTAGCATGAGAGCTGCTATAGATTGAGAAACAGACAGGAAACCCCAGACAGAAAGGCTCATCTGAGGAAAATGAGGTGGATCAGTGTTAGATGCAGGCTAGCAACAGCAATAGGCAGGTCCTGGAGGAAGGAAAGGTGGCTTGTAGGCAGGGGAGCTCAAAACCAGGGGTGACCCCCACAAGCCCACACATACTGGCAATCCAAGTCACGTGGCACCAAAATGTTAGGGTTTTCCAGTGCAGTAGAGAAGCAAAAGGACAGAAACATGGCCTTTATTGAGGGCATGAAGAGGAGTGCACCACTTGTGAGGTTGGGCTTCTCTTCTGCCAGAGACAAACATGGTGAGAGGTTTAATGACCTTTGACTAGACGCAGGGCTTGGAGTGAGCATTGATAATGTGCAAGGAACTGATTGGAATTCTCTTCCTATGCATGGGAAAGGAAAGAGGAAGTTGTAATCAAGGCTGAAGTGGAAGGGGAGGAAGTTGTCCTCAGCATGTGTTGTTTTCTTTTTGGCCTTCCGCCATGTTAGATCACTGCAAAAATGTCCAGTAATTTATACTAGGACAGAAACCTTTCATTGATCTCCTGTGGGAATTAGAGCTTCAGTACTGAGTCTCTTGTGTGCCTTCCTCATTATCTCCTCCCTGCCCCAGCTTATCCCTAAGTACTTATCCCAGCACCACATACCATCTATCTCATGTGGGGGAAACAGCCATCCTAGTTCAGCATCTTTAAATCATCATGAATATCTTTTACCTCCCCTTTCCAATAATTTGCTGTATGTTTGCTATTTGTTTTGTGTTCTAAACGATTAAAAAAAAAAAGAAAAGAAAAGAAAAATGAACTACTCTTTACTGTTTAGGACAGTGTCTAAGCCAGCTCTAAGAAGGCACTGGGGTTCTGCCATTGGTAGCATCTTGTACCTCCTTTCCTGTGTCAGCAGAGTTGAAAAGGACCCAGAAGATACTTTCTGGGAGAGACAGGGTCACTTGCAGCCCCTTTGTCTTCTGAATCTGTTGTGGCAAGTATTCAGATATACTTGTATGAGAAACAATTGTCTGAGGAGTCAGAGTTCAGGGACCACAGGGTTCTAAGAAGATTCCAGTCTTAAGAGCTGCTCTGTCCATCTCATGGGCCACTTGCTGGTCTCCGAGCTGTGGCTCTGACTTGTAAAAGACTCACATGGCTCTTCAGTTCTTCCAGTCAATGGAGTATGGGGCTGAGCAGTCCTTAAGCCACATCATTCTTGGCAGCATTGAGGCCCTTATCACTTGTCCAGTAAGGAAACTGTGATGGGAGCTCCTCTTTCCCTTCAATTCCTTGCAGAGTGGCAGTGGATGCTTTGTGTCTGGGGCTGTGTCCTAAGTACAGTTGAAGGTCAGAACATAGCAATCAAGGATTGCCTTTCTGACTTCCATCTAACATGTCCATCAGCATAAGGACAGTTCCAGAAGAACCCAGCAGTGAAATACTGTGCTGAGGAAGAGGGATTGTCGCAGGACCTTCTTCCCTGTGGGCAGGGCCATGTGGCCACGTGGCATGGGTGCTCTGTGACATGCATGGTGTTTCTTCCTTTCCAGACCCTAAGTATAGATTAGTTGCTTCCTGTGTTGCTCCTTCCCCAATCCTGGCTCCCTTATCCTCCTCTTCCCCTCCACTGACATCTGTTATGCTATAGATGGGATCCTGGGAATCCCATATCTCTGTGAGGACCAGTGAAGGGCACTGAGTTCTGAAGCTTGTGAGAGGTGCTCCATGAAGGAACAGAGGAATTCTGGTGACATGGGATGCAAAAGAGGGGCAGATGGCTGCCTGGGTGGGCAGTAGGAGGACCTGGGCTAGAGTTGAGGTTAGCTCTGTCCCTTAGGCCAGCCAGCCCATGGCACAGAGTAGACAGAGCTCCACTGTGTATACACTCTAGTTGAGACTAGAGTATACCCTGCACTCTGGTTGAGACTCAAGCTGGTGGGAGAAGCAATAACTTCCTGGAGCTTCAGTATCTTCCTTTGTATCTCTGTGACTCATTCTGAAAATTATACAGGAGATTGGGTGTGAATTTCTTGGCATTTGGTAGGTTTCTCATATGAGTTCATTCTCTGAAGGAGCCCAGGACTCTTGCATTCTTCAGCTAAAGAGGATTCACTGCCCCTGGTTTATGCAATATTTAAGAGAGCGTCTAGTGATTAACCAGAAAAGGAGTTCTTTATTCATACTTATGTCTTATGGAACTCAAGAGGGATTCATGCCCAAGCTGGCCTGTCCTGTGCCTTTCCAGTGTGAAAACCAGAGGTCTTTGCTGCCCTTTCCTCCTGCCAGCTCTCTGGGGGCCTCAAGATCCTCAGATCTCTTTGAATTCTTAGATAGCAGGCTCTGCTGACTTGCTCTGAGCTCATGCCTTGCCTCATAGTTGTCTTCTGATGAAGGTGGATGTTATTGGGAATTTAGGTGACAGTTACACTATGGGACATCCACTGTGCCCCAGTGCCCCAGGGCCTGTCTTATCTGGGGACTGAGTTTCAGAGAGATTAAAGGAAGAGGAGGCTCTACTGTCTACTCAGTTTTTGATCTGTTCAATGAAGGAAAAAGGTAAAAGTATCTTGAGGATTCAGTGAGAGAGTCTTGACTGTGCCTTTTAGGGTGCTGGCACTGTGTAGACACAAATACTCAGCAGCCTGGAAATACTGTTTCTCCTGTTTCTGGCCTTGGGGTTACCCAGGTTTTGGTGGTTAGGCAGAGTATCTTTGTAACTCTTCTCTTTTTTCAACTGGATGTGTTAGGTTTTAGAGACTTGTGAAGATATAAGATGGACACTAATTAGCATACTTATGATTTTTGCTGACATGGAACCTTAAAATACTCCTTTTTAAGTTACATTATTAGCTATCTTAGTCTTTATAGTGAATACATCTTAGGTGAGTATAATTAGAAATACATATTTAGTTCACAAGGAGTAATTTTCTCTTTTGCAGATGTGCATTAAAAAAAGAAAAAAGCATCTTCCTTACGTTACATTTTCCATTTGTAATAGGGACTTACTCTCCCAGACACTAGAGCTGGTAATCCTCTGAAAGCCCTGAATATCAATGCTGCTTCTTTTGCTCATTTATCTGGTAAATGTTTATTGACCTTCCCCTTTGGGCAGCAAGTCAGGCTCTGCACTAAGCCTGGGGGCTCCATGATGCCAGGAGGAGCTCTCGGGGGTAGCCTGGCAGTTGGATAGTGGTGATGTTGGTTCACAAATGTGTCATGCAGGTGCGGTAGTGGGGCATTGCAAAGGGACAGAGGCAGGATTAAATTCTGCCAATGGAAAGTTGTAGGACTAATTGGGCAAGTTACAAATTCAGGCCACAGCTTCTTTATTGACCCATGAGAGGCTGTAAAGGACAGTGGGCAAGGGTGATACATTGGGAGTCAGTGCCAAAGAATAATTCTATTTCCTACTCCCTTGCAATTTGTACTTTTGAGATCCTGTGGTTCAGTTTCTTCTGGCATGAGGCAGGTGCTCAACAGATGTCTGCTGAGTGGTGGAGGTGTGTGGGTCTTCACTAGCTTGCTGTGAAGCAGTGGGAAGAGGGCGTTGCATTTGTAGTGCACCTTAGTTTGTCCATCCACCCTGGGACATCTCTAGCATGGGCAGGGGTGAGCGTCCCTTACTCATCCCTCTCTTATGTGGACTGAGTTTAGAAGGACTGAGAGGTACATGCAGGTGTGGCACAGTCTGCTTACCCACTGTGCTGTGGGAGGGGGCGGGGCGGGGAGAGGAGCCAGGCTCACTGTTGCCAGGTGGGCTTGTCCTCACCGTCCTATAGAATTAAATGTGGTGGTGCAGTCACCTGCAGAGCAGATCAGAAGACCACAGCTGCCCAAAGAGCAGGCCTTAACTCTGGGCAGCCAGATAGGGTTGCTGAGGCAATGAGCACCTGGGTGGAGCCCATGTGCTCCTTCTTTTCCCCATCCCATCACTTTAGGAAGTTGCCCTCAACTCCACATTTCCATCACAGTGGTTCTCAGAGTGTGGTCTGTTGGGCAGCAGTTTAGCAATTTGGAATCTTCTTAGAAATGCAAATTCTTGAGGGAGGAAAGAAGAAGAGAAAGTAAAAAGAATTGAGATATGTTACCTAGGTGCTAACTCCCCATCATGAATGTAACCTTTATGTTCTGCAAACATGTACTAATAAATATTTAAAACTATTCTAAAAAAAAATGTAATTCTCAGATCCCATCCAACCTGTAAATCAGAAACACTGGCCAGCAACCTATGGTTAAACCAGACTTCCAGGTGATTCTGATGTAATCCCAGGTGAAAGCTTCCCAATCAGTCCATGTGCTCTGATTATATTGTTGGAGGTTCACAATATGGTTTGCCCCTGGCTTTAGGGTGGAGATGACTTTGGGGGAAGGGAGAAAAACAGGATTCTCTTTTCAGCAAGCCTTGTTTTTCTTACCTGTAAAGTGAGAATAATAAGCTATTTTCCTGTAGGAGTGAGGCTTTAAATCACAAAACTGAATTCAGTGCATCATGGATACTCATTACAAGGCACTTTCCTTATTTTCTTTTCTGTTGGCCTACAGTAGGTATCATGCAAGTTCACAGAAATGGAGAAGCAGTTTATAGACTAGAAGAAGAAAATCTAGATGCTGTTTGACTTTTACTTTTGAGGCCAAAGCCCACCAGAGGACTCCCAGTAGCACTTATGAAATCTCAGCTACTCAGTTTTCATCTTGAAGTGGGGGACAGTTGACGTTCAAGGAAGAGACAGGATAGCGGGGTTCCAGTTCTTGCCCCATGTGCCAGTTGAACTGCAACATACTTCTGTAAAGCAGTTATTCAATTGATTCTGTTGCAGAGATAAAGAAGCAGAGGCTCTTGGGGAGCAGATGTTTATCCAGGCT
The DNA here is from genome assembly GCA_004027295.1 of Dolichotis patagonum. Lineage (NCBI taxonomy): Eukaryota > Metazoa > Chordata > Mammalia > Rodentia > Caviidae > Dolichotis > Dolichotis patagonum. The sequence goes on from PVJX010038859.1 coordinate 10,593, forward strand.
GCCCATCCAGAAGGAGCCAGCAGTATACTTGCTGGCACAGTACAAAGAAAGTTTCTGTTCTCTGTTTAAACAACATGGTCTAGCAGAGTCATTTAATAATGGAAAAGATCAGCAGAAAGAAATTAAATCAAGAGCCAAGCACTGTGGAGGAAGTAAGTCTTGTGAGGCAGAAGACTTTGTGACCCTGCCACGCTGTAACCTGCAACCTGCCACCCTGTAACTTGTAGGCTGTCCTCCAAGGGCCTTGGCAAAGGGCCCTTGCTGATCAGCTCTGACTCTCCAGGTGGTCTCTGTGGTTGAGGAGGTGCACAGGAAGACAAAACAGAGGGATGAGAACTAGAGTCCAGTTAAGGTTTTTGAAGACTGTATCCAGGGACTTGTTCTTTGACACTAACTGAGACCCGGCTGAAAAAATTAGCTGAAAAAAGGGCATACATGCAATAGAGTCTTTGTTGAGGAGATTAGGAACCTTTAAAAAACAGTGACTAGACTATTTTTGGAGTATTTGTGTGCTTAACAAATAGCTATTACATACACTTCACACGTTATTGGTTGATTATTTTAAAATCAAAGCATACTTGATTTGTTAATAACTTCCAGTATTTTAATTTGAAATATTTCCACCATGAAGCTGAAAGAGTGACATAATGAAAATCCAGTCCCATTGTCTTCTAATCTCTTTTCTCCTTCTATTTATATATGGCATGTTGCATACACATGTGTACGTGTGCATTTGTAGATAGGCTCTTTTTCATGGCCCTTTTGCAAGTAAGTTGCAGCCTTGATATTACAGTGTTACCTTGGCTCATGAACACTTTCACGCTTTTGTTTGGAAACAGTTTGGTTGGCAAAATTTTGTTTTCATTTGCAAATTCTGCATCAGGTGACCGGGACCATGACCATTTTTACCATACAAATACAAAGATGGCCATGTTTTCTAAAACCGTAGGACAAATTAAGTTAATGAACTGAGGTACTACTGTACTTTCTACTTAAATACATCTTCATGTTCCACCTAACAGCCACTTCCCTAAATAACCATTACCTTGCCCATAAATTTTGACTTTGGTCTATTAATATTATCTAGTATTCATTCCATATTCAAATTTCCCCAGTTATGTCAAAATATTGATGTGTTGATCATCTTTTTCCTTGTTTGATAAAGAATCCATATCTTTTTCTATAACCTATTTTTTCTTGTGTATTTGTTCTAAGATATTTTCTGCCAGTTTGCCTCTGGTACATGTTGCTGAGAAGCAAGGATAGGTCTCATTTCTGTGCCAAGGGCCTCTTGGGATGGGTGACTACTTGAGGGTTTCTCCCATCCCTAGGAAGGGCCCACTGTAAACATATGTCTTGGTCAGGGTCCACGGTCCTGGGTCCAGGGTCTAGGGTGGAATCATTTGTTCCTGCTTAGAACTTAAGTTCTTAAGCTAAAAACACAAAATTATCAACTGGATTGTTTGTGAGTCCCCTATTTGTTTGTGGCTATTTGTGGCAAAAGTCCTTTAACCTTCCATGTTGGGAGGAAACACCTGAATGGTTGTTCACTCTGCTTGACCAAGCAGTGTAGCCCTGACAGCTGTCCAAAGGTTTGCACTACTAAACAGCTCATCTTTTCTCTGGGTGATCTAGACCAATCTCTGTGTGCGCATGTTCACTGCTGGGTGTTGGGTCCTATACTGATAATAAACAGCTCTTTTGACTTCCTTTTTTGAAGGACTAGAAATGGAAACTCAGAGATGGGAGGTTCAGAGTGTGTCGGAGTAGAGCTGGGTCAGGGACTCTCGGTGGTGTAGGGTATATTTTACTCTATAGATATTCTTGATGCTGGTCATCCTTGTAGACTGTAGTTACCATCAGCCCTATAATGTACTTGTAACCAAACTCATATCTGGATATTAGCTTGACAGTGGTTGAAGGAAAGGCTAGCCCCAGCATCAAAGATTTCTTTATCATACTTTGAGGAGATGCAGCATCTTTGTAGTCCAGATTTCTTTCCAAGGAGTCCTCTAGTGCATGCCTCAGCACCATCAGGGTGTCATAACTGACTTTCTCTATAGAGTAAATCATATCACTGATCCACGTACAGAGTTAGGGACTCAGAAGGCCTGTCCAGTGTGCTCGCATCAAGCTCAGAGATGATCTTGCCACTTGAGGACTGACCTTAGTACTATCAGTGGATATTGGGATTATATTCTAAGCAGGGCCATCAAGCTTCACTTTGTGAAAAAGGGCTACTGGCCACTGTTTGAGAAGCATTGTAATTATATATTATGGTCATGAGTCCCTCCACTGTGCCATAATTATTGTGGGCAGATGTGATAGAGGAGTTGGGTGGGAAGCAGTTGACGGTAGACTGGGTGTTACCAACAATCTTGAAGTTTTCTTTCTTCTGTGGTTCTTTCTCTTTATATACATGGGGTTATTGGGAGAGAGGAAGACATGGCAACTCCTTTGGCTCCACTTGTTGAGTGAGTCTCAATGTTCTTAAGAAAGCTGTAGATTCCATAACATATTCAGCATTAAAGCACCCTGTCTGACTCTGGTGATTTCTCACTTCTGGAAGATGAACATGGTTTTCCATTGATAACAAAGTTCCTGTGTGCAGCTTCAGTGGTCTCTTTAGAGTTACCACTTGGTAGAATCACATTGAAGCATGCAAATTTTATAGTTGTTTATAAAGAAATCAACCAAAAACCCAATGTGGAAATCAGTAATGGCCAGCACTGGACAGTTGAGAGCAGCAGTAAAGCAGATCCAGATTCTCTCATCTTGCCCACTCTGCTTCTTCCATCCTTTCTCATTGACTTGTAAGTTTTTCTTTTAGATCTCCTGGTGAAAAAATCCTAGAGACATCTGGATTCCCTGCTTTCCTTTCCATTTAGTATGCAAATCTTGGCCACTTCTTTTTTTTTTTTTATTTTAGAGAGAATAAAACAAAAGAGGGCAGTACAGAGCAGATCAGAACAGGACAACATAGGCAACACAGTACTTTACATTAAGAAAACTGGACATCAACATCAGCTATCACCATATCACTTACTCTGCTATAGTTGAGCATAGTTTCAAATACAACAGTATCAAACATAGCAAAATAGTATAAAGCCATGCATAGAGTGAAAGAATTACAGGGCTTTCTGAACCGAATAACAGAAAATGATCAATGGGTACTATAATATCTCATTTTCAATAGAAAAATTTTGTTTAAACTATCACACATATTCAAATCCCAATAAGACACAATGTGATAGATAGAACCAATGGTAGTAGAAGAATAGAAGCATGGTAGGACTTCTAAGAAGGATGATATTAAATCAGCAATAGCTGTCATGATGTTTTGTTTTCTTCAAAACAGCTGTTCATACCATCACGCATGATACAGTCAAACAAAACAGAATAAAACCATTCCAACTGATGATTGAAAACATTGAAAGGCTTCAAAGCTATGATATGGGGACTCATGCTTACCATAAAGTCTTATATACTCTTATCAACTCTCATACTAGGGAGACTATATGGTATTTACCCTTGTGAGTTTGGTTTATTTTGCTTAAGAGAATGGTCTTAAGTCGTTTCCATCTATTTATAAATATCTCAATGTGATCATTCTTTATAGCTGAGTAGTACTCCATTGTATAAAAATGCCACAACTTTTTTTATCCATTCCTCAGTTGATGGGCACTTAGGTTGTTTCCAGGATCTGGCTATTACAAATTGTGCTGCTATAAACATGTGTGCACATATATCACTGTGGTATGATGTTTTCAGTTCTGCTGGGAACATACCCAGAAGTGGGATAGCTGGATCAAATGGGACTTCCAAACCCAACTTTTTGAGGAATCTCCAGACTGACGTCCACAGTGGTTGCACCAGTCTATACTCCCACCAACAGTGTAGAAGAGTTCCTTTTCCCCCACAGCCTATCCAACACTTGTTGTTGGTAGTCTTTTGTATCCTGGCCATTCTTTCTGGAGTGAGATGGAATCTCAGTGTGGTTTTAATTTGCATTTCTCTCATGACTAATGATGATGAACATTTCTTCATGTATTTATTTGCCATTCATATTTCTTCATCTGAAAACTGTGTATTCATTTCAGATGCCCATTTTTGGATTGGGTCTTCGAATTTCAAGGGTTTGATTTTTTAAAATTCTTTATAAGTTCTAGACAGAAGTCCTTTGTCTGAGGAGCTGTCCATGAAGATTTTTTTCCCAATTTGTGGGTTTTCTTTTCACTCTGCTGGAAACCTCTTTGGACATGCAGAAACTCTTTAATAAGATGTGGGCCCAGTTATTGATTCTGGGAAGTATTTCCCGTGTAGTTTGGTTCTTGTTCATGAATTCTCTTCCTACCCCTATATCTTTGAGATTTTTACCTATTTTGTCTTCCAGCAGTTTTAGTGTTTCTGTTTTAATATTTAGAACTTTGATCCATTTAGATTTTAGTTTAGTGTATGGTGATAGACACAGGTCTAGTTTTAGTATTCTGCATATGGACAGCCAATTTTTCCAGCATCATTTGTTGAAGAGAGTGTCATTCTTTCAGCAAGCATGTTTGGCCCCTTTATCAAAGATAAGGTGGTTGAGTGAGTTTGTGGTTGTGGTTGTATCTTACAATCTATTCCACTGATCCTCAGGTCTGTTTCTATTCTAGTACCATACTGACTTTATTACTGTAGCTTTGTAGTATAATTTCAAATCAGGGATTGTGATGCCTCCTGCCTTGCCTTTGTTGCTTAGAATTGCCTTTGCTATTCTAGGTCTCTTCTGGTTCCAGATGAATTTTAGGAGTGATTTCTCTAGATCTATGAGGTATTCTAGTGGTATTTTGATTGGGATTGCATTGAATCTGTAGAGTAATTTTGGGAGAATGGCCATTTTTACAATGCTTGTTCTTCCTGTCCATGAACAGGAGATGTCTTTCCATTTTCTGAGGTCCTCTTCAATTTCCTTTTTCAGGGTATTATAATTTTCGCTGTATAGCTCTTTTACTTCTTTCGTGAGATTAATTCCTAAGTATTTCATTTTTTTGGATACTAGTGTAAAGGGTATAGTTTCTCTTATCTCTCTTTCAGTATTTTTGTTGTTAGTGTATAGAAATGCTATTGATTTTTGAGTATTGACTTTGTATCCAGCTACCTTGCTGAATTTGTTAATTATATGTAGGAGTCTTTCAATAGAGTTTTGGGGGTCTTCTATGTAAAGTATCATGTCATCTGCAAATAATGATAATTTAACTTCCTCTTTTCCTATCTTTACTCCTTTTATTTCTCTTTCCTGTCTCATTGCTCTGACTAGTATTTCCAGTACTATGTTGAATAGCAGTGGTGATAATGGACTTCCTTGTCTTGTGCCTGATTTTAAGGTAAAGGCTTTCAGTTTTTGACCATTCAATATGATGCTGGCTGTTGGTTTGTCATAGATGGCCTTTACCATATTGAGATAAAGACCCTCTATTCCAATTCTCTGTAAGGTTCTTATCATGAATGAGTG
>PVJX010038860.1:0-16085 GCA_004027295.1 Dolichotis patagonum
TGTATATAGTACAACCTAATTATTTTCTCTCCTTCTTTTCCTCTCCTTTTCCCTTTCATGCTTTGGTTCTCCTGTTTTTTACAAAAGAACTATCTCCTTTTTTCCTATTGTCTACTGCTTAATTTGTTCTTTTATGTTTATGCATAAGAAAAAACACACAATGTTAAAATCTTGTGTGTAGTTTATTTCACTTAAAATTATGGTGTCAAGTTACTTCAGAGCAGTACTATGTAGTGTATAAACACCACGTTTACTTTAACCACTCCTTTATTGATAGATACGTAAGATCGTTTCAAGATCTAGCTATTGTATGTTGCACTGCTGTAAACTTGGGCATTCAGGCATTGCTGTAATACAATGTTTTTATGTCTTTTGGAATATACTTAGAAGAACAACAGCTGTGTCAAATGGAATTGGAGTTTTGGTTTTCTGAAAAACTTCCCTATTGATTTCCACAGTGGTTGTACTAGCTTCCATTCCAACCAAAATGCACCAGGGTACATTTCCCCCCTGCCTTCCCGCCATTTCTTATTATTTGACTTCTTGCTGATAGCCATTCTGCTAGGACTATGGTTGAATCTCCGTGGTGGCTTAATTTGCATTTTTTAATGAGAACGGATGCTGCACAGTTTGTTTTGTTGTTGTTGTTTTAGCGTTTTTGTTCCTTTTTGTACTTCTGAGAAATGTTTATGCATTTCACTTGTTCACTTTTTTCATGGGGTCTTTTTTTTTGGTGATCTAATTTTTTGAGATTGGAATATATTTTAAATATTAATCTTCAGTCCAAGGAGTAAGTTAGCAAAATATTTTCCCTATTCTGCGTTTTGTCTCTTCACACTCCTCATAATTTCTATTGGTGTGCAAAAGTTGTTAATGTGTTGTGATCCCATCTGGTGACTCTGGGTATTATTTATTATTCTTGTGCATTAGGAGTTCTGTTCAGGAAGTGCTTTCCCATGCCTATGTCTTCAAAAGATTTAACTGTTTTATTTTTAGCAGATTAAATGTTTCTGTTTTAACATTGAGATATTTGATCTATTTTGATTTTGGTTTAGAACACACTGAGAGATGAGTTTACATTCAATCCTCTGTAAGTACATATTCAATATTCAGCACCATTTGTATGCTTTTGGCCTCCCTGGCAAAGGTCAGGTGGTTGAAAGTGCCTGGCAATATTTCTGCAATTATTCTGTTCTGCTGACCCACATATTTTTTTCTGTCCTAATATGGTGCTGGTATTTTCCCTATAATACTGTAACATTTATTAGGACAAGAGGCTCATATGTATTTATTTATTTACAGTGATGATATAAACAAGATAAATTATATATACAAAGAAACTGACTTACCAACCTAGTAAGTGATCTAGAAAAACAATGCCATATCCAACCCTGTAAGCGATCTAAGCTATATGATCACACATATGTTCATATGACTTAGAAGCACAAGTTTTAAAAACACATCATGATCTGCTAAACAATGGAATTTAGCTCAATTATACATTCGGATAAAACAGTAGGAGAATTTTACATCACAACCAATAGTTTGGTGTTAAAATTAGTTTCAATTATTCTGATATTTTCTCTTCATAAATTGCTTTATCTTATAATTCATATTTCTTTAAATTATTTTAATGTTCCTAATAGAACAATTTTGTAATGCTTGTATATTCCTTGGTGTTTTACTTTAGTTCCTATTTCTTCCCACTTAAATTTTTTCTCCTATCATATATTTAAAAACTCAATAGATCTAAACTTATTGTAGCTAATCTTTCATCTACCTACAAACTTCTGTTTATCTGTTTTTAGAATATGGAGCGATAACTGCTCCCTTTACAAGAATATCTATTATCTTACTTTCTACCAATTTACAATTTAACAGATACTTTTTTTTTCTCTCTTCTCCATAAATTTGACTCATCTCTGTTTTTGACTCAAAAAAATCTCTTTACCAATTCTTAGAAAAAATTTTTGTAAAGATTTTGTTTTGCAATTATAAAAACAAATGAGTAAAATATTAGAGATTCTCGCAGGCATGTTCTCCTGAATGCTTGAGCTTGGTTGTTCCAATTGACAATTCTAAATCCTAGAGCAATAATTACATAAATTACTTTTCCCTTCCAGGGCATCTGTGAAACAGATAAAATGTACTTCCGAGTACAACACACAAAAATCAATTTTTGTTTAATGGGTTCCATCCAAAGCTCTTTTCAACTAATTTCACTTCAAAAATTTCCATACAATCTATGAAATTAACACATGAACATAAGGAGAAAGTCCATCTGGTACATCTTAAATGTTTTAGAAAGATTAAGATTTGACCAAATTACTAACTATGTATAATAGTAGCATTTATTTCACAAAAAAGTTTTCCTAACAGAATTTGAAAGTTTGCAAAAACAACTCAAGTAACACTTGTGCATGATCTGATGGTGGTTAGAATAAAATTTCAGTCCCTACCAGCCAAAGTCAGGAGTCTTGTTTCTGGTAGATAAAGAAGCTATTACTCTCTAAAGACAGCTGCTTTGGTTGAATAGTTTTTTGCTTCGTTTATCATAACAATGGGTGATAAGGCTAATAATAACTTGTGTGCTGCTAATGGTGGTGATAAGAAAAGACAGGACATTACTCTTGAGTAAATCTAGATATGAACCAGCAGTGAATTGGTTCAGTGTTGCAGACTAAACTGTCTACTTGAAGAGGAACAAGAAAAGAAACAAGAAAAATATCTACTAAAAGTATCATTGGGGAAAATAACTTGAAAGTTTGCTTCTAGTTTCTACTTAACTGTTCTATATGAAAATATTATTTTCATAACTAACATGATAATATATCTATTGAGAAGCTTGTTTTTAATGTGAGAATACTACAAAGAACTCAGTGTAGAAGGGACAATATTAGATATTATAAAATAATAAAATAAAGTATGATTTAAGTGTTATTCTAGCATATAAAGTACTGATTCAGCACAAAGAATCACCAACCATTTGCACAAAGTAGGTGACAACAGAAGTGTCATTGGTTGTGCATACTCAACATGTATAGTAGGCAAGCAGTAAATATTCTAGAACGGGCAAAGAAAAGATGTGATATTAAATAATGTATGAGTGAACTGCAAATTGGAGAAAGAGAAAGATAGGAGAGAGAGAGACAGACAGACAGACACAGAGGGAGGGAGGGAGGGAGGGAGGGTAGGAGGGAGAGAGAGAATTTTTTTGAAGTATTTAATGTGCAGGTGGACCCTCAAGCCTGGACTTAAAATTTTCATTTGGAGCCATAGGTTTTTGTGAGGTATTTTGAATGGCAAAAATCACTGATATAAATACAATATAAATTGAATTTATCAATTTTTCATATTATTAGAAAAGTCACCTTAAGAAAACAAATGTACTTATATTTTTAATCTGCATTTATAAATTAATTGGATTGAACTGTATCTTAATATTAAGCAAGAGCATATTTTGAGTTGCCAGATAATCATTTCTAAAAACAGAAACGATGCAGTCCACAAAAGTGGTAACATAGAGAAAAAAAGTTAAATCTTGAGATAGGAAAATTTTAAAGTGTAAATTATCAGGCAAAGTGTTTTGAGTATCTCCACTGTCACTGAAAATAATTTTGAGCCAAATTCAGTAATTTTGTTTATATTTCAATACCTTCCATTCTGTAAAATTCTGTAGTAAACATTAAAAATGCATTTCCATAATATAAGTAGAAATAGAAGGGATGACAAAAGATATTTACACTAAATGCTGGTAGTGTCACCTTAAATTTGTCCTAGCTATTAAGAAGCCCTTGTATATGGGTAATCTGTCCAGACGAAAGCATAGAGTGAATATTTAATAAGATTTATCTCATGTTCTTACAACTGATACTAGTGATGGAGATTTTACTGGATGAAATATGTCTTCATTCTAGGTACATAGTCTAGTGAATATTTCTTTTCATCCTCAGTTTTTCTTAAACCTAGAATTCTGCTATGGTAAAATATTATAAAATACTTTCATACTTCATGCAATATATTAATATGGTGGAGGATAATTATAGTCTAACTAAATGTTTACTTAGCATGACAGAACAATAAATATATAATGAATTCTGGAGTTTGGGTTTACTTTGTTATCATATACTTTGCATCTTGATCCATTTTTCCAAAGCTTGGCAGTCCATATCTAAATGTAACAGTGACTTCTAACTGCACTGATTTTAGTGTACATGAACTCAGTTTGTAGTCACAAGGTGGTTTCTGCTGCTTTTACCATTTTCTTTGTGCTTAATGAAATTCTGTTGTGTTTTTCTCCTTCCCAAAGGCAACTTATTATCATAGCTATTCAAAAATTATTTCTTTCAAAAAAGAATAAAGGTAGAGCTTTCTTGTCTTTGGTAAAATCAAAACATGTGTTTGACTAGAAACTGTGAATCAGGGATGAAAAAAAGTGTCATTTTTATAATAAAAGTATGTATGTTTGGCAACTTTTTTCTAATATACTGAAAAGGTAGACAGAAAATGTGTGTAATTTTGCATGTAATTTACAAATCCAAGAGTAAATGCTTTTGGAGAACACACTAATATATACTGATACTATCATTCTAATGTTGAATAGATATATATGAATGCATGTATTCAAATACTGAGTGGGTACATCTTTGTATTTCATTGAAAGAAGGAAAATTGATGAGTAAAAAAGTGATAAATTAATTCAGAAACCCATACTACAGAGAAAGCTCAAAATGTTTGGTACTTTAATTTTATTACAAAATAATGCATGCTATAACTATCATATTGGAAGCAATTTATATTGTATGCTCTATTTAAGTTATATTATGCTTATATCTGATGATAATTAAACATGCCTTACTAGGAGTTATTTTGAAGTATCTATAATATTCTACTTGATGTGTTTTTTTACTTAGACCAAGTACTGTAACTCATCCTTTATCCTTCTATTTTTTTTTATCTCAGACCCACTCTATTTTCAAATTCTGTTAGATAATCTCACAAAATACATTCAGAATCACAGCATTTCTATTCTGTTCTGCAGGAGAAAATGTATCTTAAATTAGCAATATCACTTCTACATTCAATATTAGTGGAATATAATTGCTCAAAAATGACAAGGCTAAGTATATATTAACCAGTAGAAAATTACTCAGAAATAATACTGAAGCATTAGTTTGAATTACTGAACAAATAATTTCTAAGTCAACTTGTTAAAAAAAGATACAGAAATCACCTACAACATGGACACCAAACACAGTGAGAGTCACATGTTAATTTGTAGTATGTAGCATTTGTCAAAACTAACAATGAGGACCCAGTTTCTTGGAAATTAAGAGTTCAATTTCCATATCCTCTTACTGATTGGCTACCATAGCCAGTTCCTGGATTAAGCTGAAACACTTTTCCAGCTTTCAAATGATTTTCTAGCATCATGCTATGAATCAATACCAGTATCACATCCATATCTCAGTATCACATATTCTGGATCCAGTTACCTCCAAAAAACCCAACTTAACAGGCTTTGGGGAGGGGAGGAGCAGCATCTAGAAAACATTGTCTTCTGAATGATAGACTCAATCCGTGTCTTCAATCTTTCTATCAATCCAGCTGCTTCTGGATGGTGAGGAACATGGTAAAAGCAGTGAACTCCGTGAACACAAGCCCACTGACTCACTTCTCTGGCTATATAATGCATTCCTTTGTCAGAGGAAATACTGTGCAGAATTCTATGAATGTGGATAAGATCTTCTGTGAGTCCATTGATGGTATTTTTGGCAGAAGCATTATGTGCAGGGAAGGTAAATCCATATCCAGAATGTAAAGAATACATCAGAATACACCAATAAAGACAAAGTACAGTCCTTTCAATGGCAAAAGTGGTCTAAAATAACCTGCCACCAGATTTAAGGATGATTACCCTAGGAAATGGTGACATATTGGGGACTCGGTGTTGGTGTCTGCTGCTGACATATCGAGCATTCAACAATGGCTCTAGATAGATCAGCCTTGGTCAGTGGAAGTCCATGCTGCTGAGCATATGCATAACCTCTTTGGCTGCCACCATGTCCACTCAGTTAATGAGACTATTCACCAATGACAAGTGTGACTGAGGAAAGAGAGTGACAGCTATCTACAGAGCAGAGCATCTTATTCACTTGATTGTCAAAGTCATATTCTTTACAAGTAACTTTTTGGTGACTATTTCCATAGTATATAATTGTTTCTTCATCTTTGGCCATAAAGAGAGAGATTGATCTACATATCTCTTCTCCAAAGATCTTTGTCACAATTTTCCAGTCATTTTCCTTCCAAGTTCCTGACAATTCAGATGGATCATTGGCCACATTTTGTGAATCACTGTATATGGTCACATATCTGATCATTGATCTCCAGGAAAATAAATATACTATCTGGTGCATTGTCTGAAATTCTGCCCACTGTGAAGATATCCTTCACAACTATCCTTCAGAGATGTCCTAGAAAGGAGATTTCATTCTGCACTTATAGATGGTGCTTGTATGGTGAGCAGAACCATCCATAGACCAGGTCCTAGCTGTCCCTTCTTTTGACAACTGATCATATGTTATTTCCCTGAAGCCCCATATGTATGTGCAGGGAAAAAGAAGGCAAAATAGCAGGAGTAGGAATGATGGACATCTGGGCAACCACAGGGTACAATTTACATGTACCCTGTGGACCTGCTCTTGCTTGATCACATATATACAATTTGCATTTAATGACAGATTGTTGCTATGCAAATGCAAAATTACAAATCAGTGTGTCAGATAATACCAAGGTCATGATAGTCAACTCAGACCACATAGCAATCTGGTGCCTCATGGTTAAGTGTTCAGTTTCCACTAAGGCCCAGAATCAGGCCAAGACCTGTTTTTCAAAGCAAGACTAATTATCCATAAATGGTGGTAGAAACTTGCTCAAAAATTCTAAAGGTCTTTACTGCGATTTATCTATGCAGACCTGTCAGAGAACTTAACAGCATCTTTACCTCCACTGCCACTTCAAGTACTGGATCCTATGGTCCTAGTGGCAAAGCAGGCTTAACACAGACCCGACCTGTTTCAGAGCCTTTTCTTGTTCTAGGAACCACTCAAAACAAACAGCTTTACGAGTCACCTGGTAAATGGGCCAGAGTACAACACCTAGGAGAAGACTGTGCTGTCACTCACTAGGTGTTGTGACCCTTTTCTTGTTGTAAGGGGAGTCAGATACAGCAATTTATCTTTCACTGTAGGAAGGATATTTCTACATGACCAACACCACTGTAGACTTAAAAATTTCACTGAAGTAGAAGGATCTTAAAATTATTTGAATTTATTTCCTATCTCTTCTCTCAAATGCTTTACTACCAAAATCAGAGTGGTAGCTACCTCGTGTTCCAGTTGCATAAAATCATTCAATTGGTCCAGTTATGTAAAATCATCAATGTAATGGATCAATATAATACCTTGTGGGACAGACAAGCAATTAAGATGCCTGAAAACTACATTGTAGCACAGGGATATAACACAGGAGTTTTAATAAATACACTGCTGAAGTAGGACACTGAAGGTGTATTGTTGGCCTTGCCAGATGAAAGCAAATTGTTTCTGATGGGGCTTATGCTGAGGTATGTATAAGAAGGCATTTGCCAAATCAATAGCTGCAGGCAAAGTTCATATGTTAATCTGGGAATATGTTAATCTGCTGAAGCAAGGAAACTATGTCTAGTACAGCAGTTGAATTCAAAGTCACCATTTGTCTTGGATACTTTTTTTCTCATTGAGACAAAATACCTGATTCCCAAAGTAAAGCAAGAAACGGTTTATTTAGCTTATGGTTTTTTGGAAGCTTCAGTCCATACTCAACTGGATCCAAGGAAGGATGGGAAAGATGCTCACAGTGGCCACAAGAGACAAAAGCCAAATGGAAAAAGAGGGAAAATCATGCTTCCTTCATCCCTCACATTGTACACTGGCTCCCCATCTCTGCAACTCTCATACCTCCAATCCCAGTGTTTGACAATGAACCAGTCACAAATGCTAGACTCAGCCGCCTCCGTGACTGCATGAGGAATTGGGGGAACATTTAAACAAACCAAAACACCATTTCATTCATTTTGCAGTAATCTACCATCAATTCCCTTCTGGACAGATGTATTAAATGGGAGAATTAAATGGAGTTATGTTGGGGGACCACCACCCCTCCATCCTTCAAGTTCTTGATAGTGGCATTAATCACTGCAGTCCCTTCAGGGGTGTTACATTGTTTTTAGTTTATTACTTTAATAGGCAGAAGGAAATCTCATGACTTTCATTTAGCCTTTCCAACTATAATACCTCTCATACAGCAAGTTAAATAACCAGTGTGAGGATTCTGTAAAAAGCTAAGTATATCTGTCACAACTATGTACTCTGGAACAAGGAAAATGACTACAGGATGAATTTGGAGACCTAGTAGACCTAAGGTGTTTCAGACTTTTGCTAAAACTCCACTGAACTTTTGACCAACATAGGGCCCTACTCTTACTCGTGGGCCATAATGACATTTTGGAGCCCTTGGTTGAGGGGTCATGATTGTCTGTTAATGTGATTTGAAATGACTTTCTGTTCATTTTCCATTAAAAGTTTCCAGTTATATAAATCTAGTAAAATGTGCACAGGTTTTCAGTTTATTTCACTTTTAGGAACATCATGGCTAATCAGTCAGTGCCAAAGTCTGCACTGGTCAGCCCATTTCGATGCATGTTCTTCTTTTTCTGTCCACTATGATATGTATGTGCAACCTGCCTTTGGCACAAAGAGCTGCCACTTGACTGCTGCCTCTTCAGGATCCAATGAAACCCACTGTCATTAATTGTCCTGATGGAGTAATGGGGAATCACCACTATGAGATCTGGCATACTGAGAAAAGCAATGACAGGAGTTTTCAGGGACCCTTGTGCTCTCCTCACAAATCTATTTCTAAAGGAGATACTGAAGGGAACATTCTCCGGATCATCTCCGTGTGGCAGAGTCGGTTTGACAGGACAAATCCCCTCCAGCATCCCCATTTTTCTATACCTCTGAATCCCCTCATCTACAGTAAAGCACAGATTGTATCATACTTCTTCCAACCAGCCAAATAAGCCATTAACTCCTTTCTTCTATGAGCTGCAACACCAGCTTCAGAGTCCCTAAGTCATGGGCCCGTATCAACAAACTGCCTGATCCATACATTAGACATATGACGTACTTTAGACATTCAAATGATATTTAGGATTTTGCAATCTTTTTCCTGTGGAGAGGAAGTTCTCTTTTACGATACATGTAGAAACCTTCACAATTTTTATGTGCATGTGGAGCTGAGAATTTGAATCTTTGAGCTCATCATTTTCCTCTATAAATTTGTCCACACAGTCGGAAATCTTAAATTTCCTATGATGTTTCTAGTTTTTCTTCACCAGGTTGTCCAGAGTTGCTAAGACCAAGCAGCCTTAGACATTTGGTAGAATTTTCCATTCTGCCAAAAAATTTAAAAAGTTTCATATATGAAATTGCTAAATTTCTGACTTTTCACAAGAAGTGAATTAGGATAATCAAATGGACGTACACTGAGTAAATTCCTTTAAACAGTTTTCACCAAGGACTATCAATATTCCTCAAGTATCAGAAGGGAAGACCATGGCCTCTTTGGTTCTCATCAGTTCAGAGAACCAACTCTAGGAATCCCTAAATCTCTAAATCCATTACAATTCTTTTTTTTTTTTTTTTTAGAGCTACTTCCAGTACCAAAATCTGTACCAATCACTGCTTACCAGGGAAATATCTTTAATGCAAGTTATGCAGATACACAAAAGTTTAAAAGACTGGCTTACAGTGGTCACCCACAAAGTCAAGTGTGGAAGACTGCAAAAGGTCTGTCTGCATGACAAATAGCTGAAGAATCAAGTTACAGGCCTGGAGTTCAGTCTAGTGTCCTGTATGAGTAAATATCCAGAGGCTAAAGGGTCTGAGATGAAGACTGAAGAGTACACCGGAAGCTAGGAGATGACATTCAAGGTGAAGACAAAAACTGGAGTGCCTCCAAAGAAACAAAACCAGGCCTTCCTTTTTCATTTGTTTTATAACATTCTGGCAGCTATCCTCCCTAGGATGAGTCTTACACACCTAAAATTATTCTGAGTCAATTTAGTTCAGTGCTTCATACTTAAACTGACAGTTAATTATCACAGTGATGGTTAATTTTCATCATTAGCACAATTGGATTGTATAATTCTGGGTGTATCTGTAAAATTTTCTAGAGAAAATGGGTATGTGAGGCAGAAAACTGAAGGGAAACTTTGAATTCCTGTCGTACCATGCAAGACTCTGGGGTCCTAGGTGAAACAGTGATATAAACAGGACGATCAGCACTATGGGCTCTGTCACTTTTCTTCCTGTTGCACGTGTAGTCTCTGCCACATACTTCTGTATAGCGACACTGCTTTGCCACATGCATAAAAGCAATGGAGTCAACTGATCATGAACTGAAACCTCAGAACTATGAGTCAAAAGTCATATTTCTTTTTTAAATTGCTTTTGTCACAACTCAGAAAATCTAAAAGCAGAGAAAACTGGCATCAAGAAACAGAGCTATCATTCTGGTCATGCGATGCAGAGCCTCAGAAATTGATTTCAGGAAGATTTTGGAAAAGTTTGGAGAAATGATGTAGGGAAACCCCGGAATGATGTAAGAAGAGCTCAGTGGACATTCTCTTGTGTAGCCAGAATTCTGATCTCAATGCAGTGAATAAACCTGGCTCATGAGATTTCAGGTAGAAATGGGGTCACCATTAGGAATCAAAGTAGGGAACATTTGTGCTACATTCTGGTAATAAACTTGTCTGTATTTTGTTCATACCCTGAGATTTTGTGAGAGACTCTATTTAAAGGTGATAGATTAGTTTATCTGATAAAGGAAATTTTAAAACACTGCAACTTTCAGGATGTATCCTGGCTACTATTGCCTTTCAGTAGCCAGACTTACAGTGAGATTTGGACCCAAAAAACCAGAGCATCACAGTTGGAAATTTTTTCAGTTTGTCAGAAAAGAAACAGAACGAAATTTGAGGCCAAGGATGGTGTGATTGCTAAATGAATTAATACCATCATAAAGAAGCAGTTCTTTGTGTTGAGACCAAAGGAATGTACCTTGAGACCATTTCAGGAACTGACCAGAATCCCACCTACCTTAGACTCAAGAGTATAAAAGTATGAACACATGGGCCAGGGATTTTGCTCAGTGGCATTAATGCCTGCTTGACAAGTGCAAGGTCATGAGTTTGATCCTTGGCACAAAAATAAATAAATAAATAAAAATATATAAACATGTTTGTTTGAAAACTTCACTTTGAAAATAGAGCTCAGTTGCTCTGCTACTTCAGGGTTCCCTAGGAAATTGTTTCCTAGTAACTATTTCATCTATTTAACCATCTGGATACTCAAAGGTACTGCAGCGAAGGTCCAGGCAAGACCAGTTACTCCTCCCACTGCTGTCTGACTTGGCGTCATCCATCTTGGCCAAGTTTGAAGTCAAGCAAGCATAAAAGTTTGTAGAATCACAAGGATTTCCACTGACATTTCAAAGGAAGTTTGAGAGAACAGGAATTGTGTGGCAGGGTTGAAATTACAAGGGGCAGACTACAAGAGAATGATTTCTTAAACTGAATAATGGAAGCTGAACTGCATTGGAGATTTCAGGAAGTTGGTGATGACTAGGACCTCTAACCATCAAGTACAGCCAGACCATGAGAGTGGCTAGGAGGGCTACACTCAACAGGCAATAATTTAGGCTGCATGAGATGAGTCCCCTGGTACTCTAATGATCAGTTTCCTTAGAAGCTGTATATAGAAGACATGTTTCAATATTGGTTCGGGTAGGTTTGGGTCTTATTCTCATTGCTCCATTCTATGCCTGCATTTCTCTCTCAGATTGGCAGTGTGTACACAGGGCCTGTTCCGCACTTCCTTATACCAAGTAACATTTTACATCAAAAGTGTGGAACTTGTTCTTTCATATTTTAGGAACTCACAGCTAAGAGAGTGCCTTGAGTTCGTTAAGTCTTCAACAGGTTTACAAATTGTATCTTCCTCAACTGTCAAATTTAAATAGGATTTAATGTAGTTTATTCTCAAATAATAAGGATTTATTACATTTATAAAATACCATTTTACAACTTCTATGGACAATTCATGTCCTGTTTATGCAATACATACTTGTACACCTACATATAGAAAGGACAAGGGGGTTTGAAGCATTTTTTTTTTGAATGATGAAACTTAGAGTAGTTTTGCTCTACTATTTTTTATTTCTTGATTTCTCCAACGTTTGTAAAGCACATATTCCATTTCTTTATGCGACATTTATAAGATCTATCCATAGTGCACTGCCTATTATTCCATTAACGGAACATGTCACACTTCATTGATACATTTAGTTATTGGTGGATATTTTATTCTATTAATTATATTTTTTCTGCTTATGTATAAGAAAACAACCACAAAACTCAGCGTCTTCCAATAATAAACATTTATGCCACATTTCTGTGTCTACAGTTAGGCTGAAATTGGGACAAATGGTTTGTTCTTGCACGAAGTTGAATGTAAGATTTACTCTAGAACCATCCCATGTGCCTGTCATTCAAGGATAAAAACAAAAAGAGCAGATGATTCCTGAAGATTTTATCACTATTATTAGTAATAGCAGTAGCAGTAGTAATGTTGATGGTAAGAGTTAGGTAGACTGGAAGTTATTCAGCAGGCCTCCCATAAACTGCAGCATTCTGTTATTATGCTTTTATGACAATTCTAAAATTAGTAATTAGGAAATTTGAATGTCCATAGGGAAGAAGTGGATAGAGCTCAGTATTAGAAAGCACTTCCATGTCAAACAATAAAGGAAACTGTTATAGAAATGTGCTTTGGAACTAAGTTGGAAATAATTTCCTACTAAATTGTTCTCAACACTTGGCTATAAAAAGTATTACCATAAACACTCTTATATACTGTTTATATATTTATAATATTAATATTATATATATTGACATCTTTCTGTTTCATACAAAAGTAGGATTTATTATTTTATATATTATTAAGACATTTAACTAAGATTGATAATACCAAGTATATTTTCAGAGGTTATAGCAAAATATGCCTAAAACTAGACTGTGTAATATTTTCTTCAGAATATTGTTGCAAAATATTCAAAATTTAATGAGAATTACTCTATGTTTCTAGCAAGGAATTAATAAGAGAAACTTTTGTTTTATTTTTGTCATATAAGTTATGTTGATTTCATTAAAACAGTACAGAAGTAGAATAACTTTTATGACTTTAGTTATGTATCCAGTCATCTATTTGACCTCAACGATGTATGAATCTCTATTATTTATTCCTTTTCTTTCTATTTTAACTGAATATCTGTTTTTGTTTAAAAAAATGCAGACCAAAATAATAGGAGATTAACACTGGTTAATATACTGTGTATTGTTATCTCCATAGTAGTTTGAGTTTTATGATGCTTGCTTACCTGGCAACTGAAAAATGAATGCTATATATTTTTCTAATTTATGAATTATTAATATTTTTATCCTATGTGACATGATGTTTCATAACTATCAATTAAAGTATACGCAGACATCCTCAAATTGTCAGAGATTGTTATATTTCAAGGCTAGAATTCAATCTTTGTGAAAATCAGTTATTTCTAGGTTGCTTTTGCAACAATTCTGTCACCCCTCTGTACTTTTATGTCAAAGTAGCAGATATTTTTCTAGTGTTTTTCAGAATCACAGATGATAAGTAACTTTTATAAAACATGTGTCTTTTTAAAACTGTGAAGTACCTAAAAATTCTGCTTATTTTTTTTAACATCTTTGCAGCTGTTTCCACTTTTTTGCTTTTCTCAATCAAGTAAATGTTCAGTTCAGGAACTGACAAATGCTCATGAGGGAAATGGTCCAGTAAAGTTCAGGCTTGACTCTGAGATTTCTTCTTCTTTATTGGCACTTGGACGCTCATATTCTGGATGACTGTCCAGACCGGTTGTTAGTTCTTGGGCAGTCAATGGAGATGGCTACAAGCTCTGAGCCAAGGGCTTTGGCTTAGCCTTCTTGTTCAATGAAAAGGATCTTCATGTGAGCCCAGGGGAAAAAACTTCAAAGTGGACTGCCTCAGTGCACTTCTTTGCTTTCTCTCTTGCCTCTGGAAGACTGACCCACAAAGGTTTGGTTGACTTAGCTTCACTCTGATGACTTCAAACAGTCTTTGTTGTCAGCCTTTCTAGTGGCTTCTAGCAGAGACCTATTTTTCCACAAGTCATTCAGACAAAAATGAAAGCCGAAGGGTAATATGCATTTTAAATTGTAAATTTATAAAGGTTTCAAAAAATATAAATTCACTGACACTTATATAAGAAAAAGAAGGAATATAATCAAATAATCATTTCAAATGAAAAAAATTGAATGTTTTTATATTCACTGATTTATGTTTTCTTATAGTTATTTTATATCTAAATAATATTACACAATACAATGCATTGTTTTTAAAATAATTTTAATATATTTTGTTAAATTTAAATACACAGTTAATTGTTAATAAATGTGAAAATATATTCTAATTAGGACATACTAAACATTTCATTTCTCCTTTCCTATACCTAGTATCTTGTATTGTGTTATTGTGGATATATATATGTATATATATATATATATCTATATATATATCTATATATATATATATATATACCTAATATTTCATATCCCTGAAAATATCACATAAAATGAATTATTTTACATGTCATGATTTTTTTGGATATTATTTGCTGTACAGAGTAAAGTGTATATTACAAATAAGATTTAGTTAATAGAAGCTATTATTATATATTCTGTGCATCTCCTATGAAAATTAATTTACACCTGTTATAGAACTTTCATTCTAAACTTTGAATTTTGATAAATTGTAAATCTAGCAATAGTCTTCTAAAATCCCATTATCTCCTATATCAAATTAGTGCTTTTTGGGAGAAGGGGTTGATTCCAGAACTAACATAACAAATGAAAAGACAGAATGAAATATCATGTTCCAAAAAGAAATATAGTGCTTAGAAATATGATTTGATTTTAGTCATAGGTAGACCATATAAAACTGATTGTTCCCTTTAATTGAACCGAAACTGAAATGCTTCCCTTAATGACTCATTTAATTTTATTCTGATTTAAATTTTAGCTTATTCCCTGCCATCCATTTCTTTACACTTTTATTGGATGCAGTTTATTGAGATATGTTTATGTGCCACTGATAGGATTATACTTTGAAATTATAAATGGTTATGTCATTCTGCAGATATTTAGAAGCAATTTATTAATTTTAGAATCTCGCTCTTTGGGACCCGAGCCTCTCGGACCCACAGAGTGGCCTGGGCTGTTTGGATTGAAAGTCTGCGCAGACCTGCATCTTGGCGCGACTGTTTGGGACTGGTAGGCCCGCCCTTCATCCGCAGGGAAATGCCTGGAGAGGGGCATCTGGGCCAGGGCTGTTTGGGACTGGGAACTTTTCAGAAACCAACATTCTGGCCTGACACTTTGGGACCTGTAGGCCCTTCATTCGCAGGGAACCTCCTGGAGACCTGCCTGGGACAAAGCACGGTGGCCTGGCCTGCCGGGGAGATTCCACAGGCTCCAGGGTGGCCACACCCAGAATTCGCCTCACAACTTAGGGAGCCAGGAGCCCACAGAGGGGAGTTAGGACCCTGTGAGGAAGCCAAGAGCCTGTGGGGGAGCCACTGCCCCTCCAGGAACTGAGGGTGTAAGAGGTAATTTGCCACACATGCAGAGAAAGCTTTGGAACACCGCTCAAAGTAAGGAAATATCGAAAAATGACAAAAGGAAAGACCAAAAGGCAGGCTCAAAGCCCTAGCCCTCCCCAAGAAAGCTTAGAAGCTGTGTACATAGAAGAAAAAAGAAGCCATACACCTGAAATGTCTGAAATGATATCAAATGAAATAAATATGCAAATAGGGAAAGCTATGGAGAAATTCAAACCAGAAATACTTGCCCAGGTAAAAGAAGA
>PVJX010038861.1:0-16079 GCA_004027295.1 Dolichotis patagonum
AATATCTCAATGTGATCATTCTTTATAGCTGAGTAGTACTCCATTGTATAAAAATGCCACAACTTTTTTATCCATTCCTCAGTTGATGGGCACTTAGGTTGTTTCCAAGATCTGGCTATTACAAATTGTGCTGCTATAAATATGGGTGCACATATATCACTGTGGTATGATGTTTTCAGTTCTTCTGGGAATATGCCTAAAAGCGGAATAGCTGGGTCAAATGGGACTTCCAAACCCAGCTTTTTGAGGAATCTCCAGACTGACCTCCACAGTGGTTGCACCAGTCGACACTCCCACCAACAGTGTAGAAGAGTTCCTTTTTTTTTTTTTTTGTAGGTATTAGTTTCAAGGTACCATTAATCTCATAGACTTTTTCTTCATTTTGCTGAAAAATAAAATACAAGTTTTCCACCTCACCACTTGCAATTTTAACACCCCAAGAAGAGACTTAGACATTTCTTTCATACCAAAAATCCAGTTACTCCAAGAATAGAATGTCTTCTCTCTTTTGAGATAGTCAGCAATGCTAGTCTCACAAATATGTTACCTGGTAGGATGCAGTTCACATTATTCAAAATGTAATCAAAGTTTCTATTACTATAATTTAGTAGGTAGAAAAGGAAGTGGAAAGAAACAGCTCAGAATTCGGGATTAGCTAAACCTATTGATTGCCTCTCATGTAGTTCCATAATTTCTTTTATGATATATATTTTCTTATAATTTTGAATGTGACAAAAAACAGTAAAGGTGCCATATTATAACTAACAAAAAAAATCAATGGTTTGCATCTTTATTATTCTAAGTGACAATCCCCTGGCATAAAAGAAGAACTTTAAATAACGCACTTAATTTTTATGATTTAGTCTAAGGGAGTGGGAGTTGTTAACACTGTCATCTAAAATGTAGAAAGTTGGGTTGTTTGTTTGTTTGTTTGTTTTTGGTTACAACGACTAATTTTCGCAATTCCAGTCTTTCTTTGATTCAGTCTGAGTGGTCAGTAGTCAACTTGAGAAAATGATTAAAGTGAGAAACAAACATTATGAACATGAAATTGTGTCATATTTTGGAAATTATAGTGTTGCTAAAACCATCTATAGATTCTTTAGGACTTCAGTGAATCTAAGAGGAGAAATAGAAAATTATGGTAGAATTTAAAGTGTTTACTGCACTGAAACAAAACACTTGGCAAACCAGAGTAACCAGGGTCATATAAATCCTTACTGTATGGAAATGATTATTACAGGTCATGCAGAATTATGACATGTATGTCATAAAAAGATTTATTCACATTTTATATATGAGAAATCTAAGACTCAGACGTGATGAAGATGGAATTAATCTCTTGACAAGTTTTACTTAAGTGTATGACTAAGATATTTTACTTCAGATAAAAATTAAGACAGTATGTTCAGTGATGTCTGTTATTATGTTTGTGACTGGATATTTAGAGAGGTTTTGAGTCAAAATACTCATAATTTTACAATAAAGTAAAATCATGCCTAATTCATTTGCATATGTCCTTGTCAATAAAATGTCCCCAGTGACATAGTAAACATAGTAGTAGCCTATCTTAACCTACTTAGAGAAAAATGCTCATTTTTGAATAATTGCATTTATAAACCTATGCTAAATATTTACTGACAGAATAACTACAAACAGTTTTGTGTCACAGCTCTCATTTACATACCAGAAGTTCTGGAAAGACTGAAATTCAAAAGAAAATTAGTACAGTAACTGTTACAGTCTTATATTAAATTAACAAGGAAGTATTTAAAAAGTGAAAAAGTAATGTTATGCATAATGTCATTGAGATCAAATAATCTCACCAAAATTCAATTTTGTATGAAACAATAATTCAGTTTGTATTTTACTTTTGCTATTAAAGAAAATAATTTCCAGAAACATACTTACTGTATGTCCAAAGAAATTAAAATATATAAAGTTAAATATCAGTATATGTGCTTCAGATTTTTACAATTCTTAAAATTTAAAAGTTTGAGAATTTGCTTAGTTAATGAAGATAATTGGATAGTGTCTGGTTTTCTTGGTAGGCTTGGATATTGTCTCATTCTGATATAATGAGTTAAACTAAGACATAATCTTGATTGAATTCAAGGTCTAATAAATTTATTATTTCTCTTCTCAGACTTAGCAGAATCCTAAAGAATCTAATGATGGGTTTAGAAATACTATTATATTCATATATTGAATATAATTGATGCTTATAAGCATGGTCTTTCTTTCTTTCTTTCTTTCTTTCTTTCTTCTTTCTTTCTTTCTTTTTTTCTTTTTTTGTGCTGAGAACGAAACTCAAAATCTTGTGCTTGCCAGGCAGGCACTTAAGCTGCTGGGTTATATACCTGGTTCTGTAAATGATATTTCTAAGACATATCTTGAGCCACACCTGCTGAATTTAATTAAGCAGCGTATATTTATGAATTTACTGCTACTTCGTACAGCTAATTTTCTTAGTACTTGGATTTTGAATTAGCAACATTCTTTCAAATGCCTCTATCTTAACACATTTATATATATTTTTAATTCTAAAATATGATTTGTCATTATTGTTTATGCTTAAATATTTTTTATTTACCCCTCAAGGATGAATGGAAATGATGTGTGTTTTTTAAGTTTAATGATAACTGCTTGCAAAACACAGCCCTCACTAATTTTTTTTACTTTCTCCTCATATCCTTTGATTTATGTTTTTAAGAAAATAAAATTTATTATTTTTGAGTAGGGTCTTTCCCTGGCTGACTTTGATCGTGGCATCCTCATGCCTCAGTCTCTTCAGCAGTTGTGATTACAGGTGTACCTCCTCATGCTCGGCCTGCTTTAAGACATTATGTCTTAAATGCTTACAAGATATTCAAATGTAGAATTTCTGACATTTTTCAGATACAAACCAAAAGGTCCAAAGAAAGAGAGAGTGTTTATTTTTACAAGACATTTCACAATCAATATATTGACAGAAGGTGAATTAATGCAAGCAGATAATGTCATCCAGGAAAAATATATTGAATAAAATAAAGATCTAAGACAGGATATTGACCTCTACAGCATTTAAATTCTCCTTTAGACTGTGGTTCATTTTTCAATGATGTAGATGAAGAAACAGGAATGAGTAGGTGCTGAAAGTATAATATAACAGGCCTAAAATGATCGCAAAGGACACAAACCAAACAGAATTGAGATATGTACATTTGAGGAAATTCAAGATAAGATATAGGTAACCTTCATGAGGTCAGTAGGGACAATTTTAGAATCAAAGAGACTAGAAAAGGACAGAATTAAATGGAAACTGAATAAGAAGTTCTTTAAGAGGTAATGAGAAAGAAGCTGCCAAAGTAAATAATACTGAGTTAATGTGTGCTATGATTATTTTGTACATTTTATGTTTATTCATATTTCTTCTTCATCTCGTGGAAATATGCCTGAAAGGAGGAATAACTTTAAGATGTAAAAAATTTTAATGTTCTCTGGCAGAATGACACAGAAAACCCAATTCAGTGAGCACATGAGAAGAGATAAGCACTGGACCAAAGCCGTAGTGATGAGGCTCAAGAGGAGGGAGACACTTTACATTAGACACAGAGGAAGCAGATACGAAGTTGTGCACACAAATATGTGTAACTGTTTAGGTTCTGTGGCTGGACAATTTCTAGGATTCATTATTGTTACTGCTCTTGAGATGAAAAGTGAGGTCATGTAGAAAATAGGAAAGTGGTAAATTTCTGTGAGTGGAAGAGAGTAAAGATCTAAAATAGCTTTTGTTGAAGATAATAAGTAGGAACCTGGAAGAATCAAGCTGTGGTACACTTAAGGTGGGATAGCGAGAGTATGCAGAATACCAGTCTCTGCAGCTGGCTAACTTTCTTCATGGGCACTTGTCTGTTGAGTACAGACCCAAGAGCACAATTTCTGCCTTTCCTTAAGCTTGAGTTTGGTCAAGAGATAACAGACAAGCTAACAGATACAAAACACTCTGGATCTTATTTCACTTCGCACTATGTCTCAAGTTTTCATAAGAGAAACCTAAGATACTAATAAATAAATGAGTGACATAAGGAAGAAAGGATAGAAAACATACAAGCAACCCCAGAATTTTGGAGATGGGGAAGGGAATAACAGCGAGGGTAAGGTAAAAGCGGGGGGAGATAAAGGAATTGAAAATAAACAAAATATCTTATGTGCATGTACCAGTTTCCCAAATGAACAAAACTATTACGTCTTACAAACACACACTAATAAAAAGTAAAAGTAATGCATTTGCATAAAAAAGAAATAAACACTTTATAAGAGACAAAAACAAGGAACAACAAAGTTGAAAATACTGGAAGCAGTAGTTGAATAAGGATTCAGTGTAAATCTCTATAATAAAGTATACTTCCATATTTATTTCACAGATATGCGAGATACTTACATGATACAGATTGTTTTTGTTAAAGTGTAGGATACAACTGTAAAGAAGGAAACATTCACAGACAAAGAATTACAGTTTTCTTATTGGTTAGCAATATGTAGACAGTGTTCAGAGAAAATATATCTGAAAACTTGTAACTATAACTAATTATAACTATAATGAAAAATAAAAAGCATTGCCTTCAGAATCAATTTTGAACATAACCATTACTCTAAAACCACATGCACAACTTACATGCATCAACAATCTGTAAATATAAAGCATAGAAAGATACTCTTCCACTGAAGTATCTGTAGAGATGAAAAAAAAAATAGTCATAGATGATGAGACCCAACACTTTCATTATACTTTCAATCTTATAATGAAGAATTGCTTAGATTTTATAGCAAGGCCTTGGATAATATGATAAAACTTCCCCTGAGGATTTCATTATGTATGGATTTTTCTATGCTCAGGTACAAATGTGGAATTTCCAACAGGACTGTAAAGACAAGCATCTGGGACTGAATCTCTCTCCGTGGAAGTAAGAATATTTGACTCCATAATGAAATGGAATTTCAGTAGCAGACCACTTTATTTGCTCTACCAGAAGCATGACTTCAAGGATTTTTACATAACTAAGGTATGATTTTCATATTCATGCACTATTCAGATATGCTAAGTTTACTGTCAATACTTTCCAGTTATCTTTGCAGCATTATTTTTCATTCAACCATCTTTGCATTATTCATATGATATACATTAGGTAGTATTTAGGAACTTCCTCAGGCTCTTCAGGAACTGAAAAACTATCTGATTTCTGGAGCTCCATGGAGAAAATTCCTGTCTTTCTGACATACAACCTGAATAAACTGCTTACTTATTTATCTCTTCCTAATGGAATACTATCATGAATACTTTATTATTACATAGCTATAATTTTCTTTTTCATAATTCTATTATTGAGATGATATTCTTTTATCTAGTTCATAAAAGTCAAATTGGATTCAAGATGCTATTGTCATCAACATCATAGTTTATATAAGTAACAATATACTGTGCATTTCAAAATCAGTAAGAATAAATCTATAATATTCTTACAACAGAAATATTTGAAGTAATACTATATTAAATACCTTAACAATTTTTTCACAGTATATTCATAAATTATAACATGATTTTTAACCCATAAATAAGATTTACAATTTTATAAATTTATAATTTAAAAATGAAAAATTTTTCAGAATGTCAAAAGTTTCATAACTTAATTTTTGCTCTTTTTTTTTTTTTTTTTTTGGTGCTGAGGATTGAACTCATGACCTCACGCTTGCCAGCCAGGTGCTTAAGCCACTGAGCTAAATCCCCAGCCCAATTTTTGCTCTTGAAACACTCAAAACTGATATGAGAAATACAAAAATGTAGTGAAGTAAATTATATAGGCTTTCTAAATACACTAATTTTTAATAGTGTTTCATTCAACATTTCGATCTGCCTATCTTCTTAATTTTATGACCTGACAGTCTGTGCATTTTGACTAACATAAAGCAAGCTGTCACCAGGAAAACTAGTCTAAAATTAATCACATCATCAGCTATCACCTCTGTCTCCATTCATCATATCACTAGAAATAAGGATTACAAGGTCTACACACTTATATTTAATATATACAGAAATTTCAGATACTGTCCTGCTAATGACTTTGCTTACAGAGTAATGGGAAATGTGTGTTAATAATTCTAAATCACGGCCGGGGATTTAGCTCAGTGGCTTAAGCGCCTGCCTGGCAAGCGCGAGGTCGTAAGTTCGATCCCCTGTACAAAAAAAAAAAAAAAAAAAAAAATTCTAAATCACATGTATCTGTTTGCTATATTCTTCACAGTTTGCACGGAAGCTACATTTTCATACCAGTCTTACTGACCTTGCTCAAGACAATTCTTTTCATGAGATTATTCTAGGTGCTCATAGAAGCCATTGAAAGTATTTGCTAAACCTGTTGTATAAATGTATTTGAGAGTCAATAAGTGACGCTACATCTCTCCTTGAAATTATTTTAAAAACCTCTTTATTATTAAATCCAGGTTTGTTACTGGACTCAGTCAATTCTACACACTGCGGAAGAGGAATCTGCTCAAATCCTCAGTTCACCTACTCAGTATGGTTCACAGGAATATTAGCCATATAACTTTGACTTTTGGATAGTAATCACAGAGAAGTCCCTGTTGTTTGTTTGTCCCTATGAATATTGTCGGGGTGCTCTTAGAATCTCCCTGCAGCCTACGTTTCAGGGTGGACCAACTCAAATCTTATGTTCTAAAACCAATAAAAACATATGGTAAGCAATATTCTGATATATAACTATTAGGACAAAATGGATAAACATACTTATATTTAAACAGGATTTTTGTTTGCTGCAGTTCTCTCTCTATAATGGTGCATATATTTCTAGATACTACAAAACAAACCTTATTAAATTTCAAACCATGTAAACTTGGATGTTACCCAGAACTAAAAAAAAATGAAAAATTAAGAAGAGTAGAATAAATTATTAAAGTTGGCATTTACAGATATACAGACAAATATTTTTGCAGTTTCCAAATTTAAAGCAGTCTGCTAAAACATGAAGATTAAATTCAAATTAAGAAATTAAGAATTATTTCAAATCAATATTGTAAGAGATTTTTTTCATCATTATTACTTTGAAGCAAAATGTCATGGCTGAGACTCTTCTTTAGTTCTCAAGCTTTTTTAAATGTATTTTCCCACTTTGTTGGGTTGTAACTGATGAAAATTTTTCATCTGTACTATATACAGTTTAATAATTTGGTACATCCTTAGATTGTAAAATAATTACTGTAATTTATAATCTCAAATACCCACTATATCACACACTGTCTTTTTTATGGTGAGAATATTTAAAATCCATTGTCTTAGCAAAGTTTGAAGTGCACAATATAGTATTAACTATAGTACCAAAATGTTTATTAGAAATGCAGAATTTATTCCCTCATAACTGAAACTTTGTTCCTTTTGAACAATATATCCCCATTTCCCCAACCTCCCAGTTGAATATAAAAGAACATTTTCATTTTCTGAACAGATTGTTGTTTCTCTAACATTTTATGTAATTCTTAAGATAAATGAAGCACATGATTATTTAATATTTGAAAGATCCTACTCTGGTATTTTTCAGTATAGTTAAGTAAAATAAGGTGACATATTCTTAAAATATTAATCATTGTACTTTGTAAATTGTTTATATATGATTTTTCTTGTGCTATTATTTTCAACTATGACTACATATTAAAATACCTGGGAAGCTTTTTTTAAAAAAATGCTGACTCAGGCCAGGAATAGCTCAGCCACATAAGCACCTGACTGGCAAGCACGAGGTTGTGAGTTCAATCCTTGGTACCAAAAAAAAAAAAAAAAAAAAAAAAAAAAAAAAAAAAAAAAAAAAAAAAAAAAAAAAAAACAATACAAAAAAAAAAAAAAGCTGATTCTTAGACCATGTGCCAGAAGATTAAATATGAATCATGGATTTGTTTCTGAATATTAATAATCCTCAAATTCTAAATGATCCTAAGGTACAGCCAGGATTGAAAATATCTATTTTATCTAATAAGAAACATCCATATTTCATAAGGGAAATTTATACTTGTTATGAAAAAGCTGTAAAAATGCAACAAAAATAATAAAACCAAACTTCTGATTCCCCATATCTGATTGTACTGGGATAAGAAAAGTCTCAAAATAGTCAAAATGGAAGAGCCTGTGGGAATGAGAAATGGGAGATATTGCAACAATTTGGAGGATGCAAGAAAATCAGATAACATTCTCTTGAGATCCACCGTGGAGCAAATTTTGAACAAAAGAGGAGCATGACTTCAGAGCAAATCTGAGAAGCCCGAAGCAAGGCATCAAACTTGTAAATAAATAGAATAACCAGTGCCAAGACTCGTACAACCAATATTAGAGCTAGCCAAGGAAGTGGAGGCAAAGCCGGCAAGCTGAGTCAGCACTTTCTTTCTGCAAAGTTGAAAAGCCTGTCTTCTGAGGTCATCTTCTGTGATGGTTCTTTGCTAAGGACCATTCATCTTCAGCTGTCTCCATGCAGTTGTGGGTGAATATAAGCAATATGTCAATTCAAGCAATGAGTCTTTGGTGTGATACATTTGTAGTATTCCCACCTTTAAGTGCAGCTATTCAAAACTGCAAGGCTTGTGTAATAACCCCCAAGTAAAATCTGACCTTATTATTGAAGAGAATCTCCCCATTAAGAAGAGTACATGTGGCGGCCACCACGGGGATTGGGAAGAGAGGCAAGAAGCAAAACCACGCCTTCCTGTGAGCCAACCTATGCGTGGGCTTGAAGACAAGAAGGGCAACAACCACCACCACTACCACCACCACCACCACCTTGCCCAGTAATTAATGGGCTGATTTGGAGAGGAAGTCAGACTGAGATGATAGCAACTGAAGTACAAAATAATATTGTTTGATTGCCTGCAGGCCTGAAGCTGGTGGTTTGATCATCTATTTGAGGATACCAAGGTGTATTGTAACATCTGTAGCACCCTTCTGTCTTGTTTTTGAAATCCAACATTTTGTTCCATTTTACTGTTTTGTTTTATTCCTGTATCTGGTAACCTGAGCAACTATTTTGAAGATAATAATATGCAATATAACAACCGTTGTTAAATTCTTAGCATATGGTTTGGAAAACCTATAAAACTGTAGTTGGGTTTTTTTGTTGTTGTGATATTGCTTTTATTGTGGGGTTTTTTTATTTAATTTCTTAATTTTTCTTTTTTCTTCTTTCTCTTTAAAATAGGAAAAAAGAGTACACATAAAATTCAAGGATGGTGGCTATGTGATTTTATGCTGCAATGAGTGAATGTACTTTTGTCATGGAAAAACTTCATCAATTTTTTAGAGAGTTGAAGAATGAAGTAAAGTATTTGTGGAGTGTTTTATGCATAAACAATTTAAAATCAATGACTTCCTCAAGTTTTGAGACAAGTGATATAGGAACAGAAGCTTACTCTTTTGCCTTCTTACCTCCTCTTAACTCTTTCAAATCCTTCCTTCTTTCTGTCTTCTACTTTTCCTCTTCCTTCCTTCCATTCATCTTGGTACTTTCATTAATGATTTTACATTAATAGTCAGTAAAGTCTAGATATAAGCTTCAAAGACAAAAATTATTTTGAGACACTACTTGAGTTTCGTTACCTTTCAATATTTTGAGTTCTTGAACAATAACTTATATTGTAGAACTATAGTTTGTAAAATGAAATGATTACAGATGTGTTAGCTCAGTTTATAATACAGATATCATATTACTAGGAAGACATTTAGAATTAACAAATAGATGCCTCTGAACATTTAAAGAAGCATGCAAATATAAGAAAGAAATATTTGTTGTTCTTTTTCTTGAGTTTAAACATTTATTCAAGCATTTAATTCTCAAGAAAAAGCTAGTCAATTTTATAACCAGAAAGATCAATTTCAGATCATTCTCTCTTGAGCAAAAATTTCAGTTGTGCAAATTATTTTGGAATCTATAAAAACTCTATGAAATCATGTTTTTCTCTAACTCCATTTTCATCCTTTTATTCCAGAAGATTACAGGTAACTGCTAGAATAGATAACTTCTATGAAGATCAAAACATGTTCTTCCACTACAATGAAGTTACAAAGTTCCACTTTTATATGCAAGCCATAGAAGAGGTTTGAACGATGTACTT
This sequence comes from Dolichotis patagonum, assembly GCA_004027295.1. NCBI lineage: Eukaryota > Metazoa > Chordata > Mammalia > Rodentia > Caviidae > Dolichotis > Dolichotis patagonum. Next base: position 10,147 of record PVJX010038861.1, read on the forward strand.
AGACATTTATTTACTAGCTACTTAGAACACATAATTACATACTAAGGATGTTGAGCCCCAGATGATACATTTGCTGTAGTACATTTGAGGCATCCCAGCTTTGAGTGCTGCTCTTCAAAGCCATGAGGCCTGAATAACAACCCCAAGTATAAACTGGCTTCCTCATAGCTAGGGTGTGCCCCACAAGGCCTCAGTTCCACATTTAAATACCACTCAGGATATACTTTATGCACTAGAAACCTAGACTTTATCTATAAATAGAAACAGTGGAGTCTTTTAAAACAACTTTTATATTTGATAATTCAAATAATACATATTGTTCTATTTACCCTGAAACCTGTATTTATTAGTAAAAATATAAAAGCCTTGGTCACACAACTTATACGCCACAGAATTTTTTTTTTTTTTTTGCCAGGCTTTCAATTTTATTTTTAACTCAGAGGTTTAAAAAGTAAATGATAGAATAACTTCTTGTCTTGAGTCTAAGGTATTCATATATTTTAAACTACAAATATCTTAAAATTACCATTTTCCTTACAGATAATGTTTAAAAAAAATTGCTAGCCATCCAGCTATTCAACTGTCTCATTTTTTTACAAGTGTTCAAACCCAGTTCACTTTTGAAGTACAAAGGTAACAATTTCTCTTCAAAAACACTGTTTTCACCATTGATATTTTTTTCTTCCCAAAGCAGAAGCTAGAACTGATCCCCCAACATCTCTTGCAGTGAAGTGCAACCATGTACCCTGATATCCTTTAATCAGAGAGATCTATGCTTGTAGAGTTAAAGATCATGAGAAAAGCAAGCTCTTTGAGGAGCACAGTGAACACAGTATTGATCACCTTTTATATACAAGGATTAGCACAGGTTGTTTTGCTTTCTTTTGTTTTGTTTTGCTTTGTTTTGAGCGAGACCAGTAACAGAATTTGTAATCCACATCGAACATCAATTCTATATGTCTATCTCTCAATCCACTGATGAAATGCTCAAGGACACAGAAATTTCATTAGATACACTCAATTTCTATAGGTCTTCTTGTATAAAATTCTCATGTTCTTCTGGAGACTATTTGTTACCTACTATTCTTTGAAGCAGCACCATTTTTCTTAAAACAGGCAAGAACCTAGAGCCTTGAATAATATCCTTCTTATCAGAGTCTCATATCATTTACATTATTTTAGCCACATGTAATTAAATTTGGATGCTTTATTGCCACTTAAAACTTGTGCCTCTAATGGCATAGGGTGCTTGCATATCATATGGCACACAATGCAATAATTATCAAATGGTTGTCGAATATTTCAGAGTAAATGGTTCCCTAAAGGGAAGAGATGGTTCCTGTAGGCATTTTAATGAATCAAGGTCTGTAACTCAAATAGTGAATATGTGTTTTGTAAGCTGCTGACTTCTTTGCAGAATTTTGCTAAATCTGAAAAACATTGAACTGGAAAACAACTTTTAAAGTGAGTTGTAACAAATACTACAAATCATCCCTCAGTATTCTTTAGTATAATTTGATTTCCACCAGACATGAACCATAAAGTCTAATATGGCACAGAAGTCAAGGATTCCTTAAATTCTGAATATATAAACTAATTAAGATATATATAAGATAGTTTTTGTAACTTTAGGATATTTAATCTGGAAGACATAGGGTACTGGCAGGAAATGTATATATAAAGCTAAAGTCAAGGGAGAGAGATACAGAACTAAGGACTCACAGTAATTTGAAGCCTTCTAATCCTGCAGGCAGGGCAAACAATAAGCACAGAGCAGCACCCAACCAGGTTATCATCAAGTGTCACAGCAAAGGCCTTTTGACCTCAGTAACTATTACTTTATACAACATGTTCAAAGAGAACAATATCATCTGAATAAGCTTCTATGTATTAAATACATAAATAACAATATTCTAAAGTCATATTATTCTAAAATAAAGCCCAGATATAAAGTTTATATATAAAATTCCAATCTTAAAGCAATTTTGAGAAACTTGAATATAATTTTTTTATTTTTATCATAGATATTACCATATTATATACACATATATAACTTTTAGCCTTGATAGTCTGATATAATAGTATATTATTATATACACATATATAAATTTTGACCTTGATAGTCTGATATAATAGAATATTAGTTATGAAACACATTTTTTCACCTGACTATGTGATTATCAATCAAAGGAATATTGAATCACTATACACTAAAATATTAATAAGGAAAAATTAATGTGTTGATAAAAAACTAATTTGAGAATTATTTATGATTTCAAATTACAATAGTGCTTTACTAAAGTACTAAAATAGCAAATGAACACAAAATTTATTAGTAGCTTTAAACAACACAAATATATTTTCTTACAGTTCTAGGAATCAGAAATTAAACTCTTTGTCACGCACTGATAAAAATCAAGATGTCAAAGCATTGTGTTCTTTTCTAAAAGCATTTCCATGTTCACTCAATTATCAGCAGAATTCAGTTCCATATGATTCTTCTAAGGTATCTCCTATGCTGCCCTCTGATCTCTCTCTTTCTTCTCTACCTATCTTTGTTTTTTCTCTTCTACACAGAAGAAGCATACTGAACTTTGGGCTCATCTGAACAACTGAGGCCTCTCTTTTTATTTTAAGGTCAATTTAGTAATCATATTAATTTTACTTGTTACTCTAATTCCCTTTTGTCATGTAATACTATCATATTCACAAGTACAACACCTGGAATTGAAATCTGTGCGTCTTTGTAGAGCTATTGTGCTACAGGCCACACTAAAGCTTTACAAGAGACATTTAGGTTTTCTTACTTCACTTTCCACAGAGGATCATTTTTGACAAGGAAATTTAAAATGACAACACAAGACAGAATATTCCCATGCAGATAAATAGACCCAAACTTAGTGATTGTTCTGTTTTGGATAAAAAGAAATGTTCCCAGATGTCATACGTGTTCATAAAATGATTGGATCATGGAAGCACATGCTCTTTAGTGGGTTATCCAAGGATGAGTTCATGGTTAAATGTGCAATTAGTTAGAGACTAACTAAAGGGAGGTCACTGAGGGAAAGTCTTGGAAGGGTGTATTTTCATTCCTGGTTCTTCTCTTCTCTTTCTTCTTCCTGCCCGCCATAAAGTGCGTATCTTTCCTCTGCCTCACTCACTCTTCCAGCATGTCATTTCCGACTTGGACCTGGTTGAATCCACTGAAACTGTGACAGAAAGAAAATCCCTCATTCTTTAAAGTGAGTCAGAAATTTTGCCCTAGAGACAGAAAACAAGCCTACTATTACAGAAAATTGGTATGAAGCATGGGATCATTTCTGTGATTGTATTGCACCATGTTCTTCAGAAATGTTTGGAACTGGTTTGTAGGAAGTGTTTTAAAAGATCTGAAGATCCAGGCTAGAGCATCTGTAAAATATTGTGAGTGAGGCTTGATATGTGACACTAATCAGATTCCATAATGCTAATAGTGAATACAGTAAAGCCCAGGCCCTGGGGGTTACAGGCAGGAATAAGCACTCCACTGGCAGGTGTACTAGAGACCATGTGTGTCATATTACGCCAGAAAATTTGTCTACATTTTGACTATGTCCTGAGATTTTACAGGATACTAAAAATAAAAGCAGTGAACCCATTAATTTTCCATTGAATTTCTAGATTCAATCTATGGCATGAGTACAGTTGGCTTCTTTTCAGCAGACTGACAATTAGAATCAGGAGCAAGTGACACACTGAAAAACTTGAAAAGTCTGTTTTTATGCTGGAAGAAAAATGTCTGCACCACTGGGCAAAGGAGAACATGGTAGTTGAAATCATAAGGATTATAAAGAGGCCCAAGAGTTTTATAAAGGGACAAAAAGAAAGATGCTTTCAGAGTAGTTCAGAAATCAGTTAGACCCTATTCATTACACCAATAGGTGGTAAGCAGTAAGCTTGCATTTGAGAAGAGAGTCCTTAGAATGTCTACTCAATTAGGCAACTGTATCACTGAATTCAACCACGCAGGCACTCACAAGCTGCAATAGCCATGGCACAAGGAGTACTAGTTACTGTTAAAGCTGAAGGTCAAATCTGACACCATCCATGCAGTGCTGCTGTTTTAGACACGTGCAGTGAAAGTTATGTGAATCAAAGAGGATTCCAGACTTCAGAAGAAGAAGTAGGAAGGTGGACAGAAGTATGTGTCAAGGTCACTGTTAGCGTCCCTTAAGAAGGCAGCGCGTGAAGCTCTGAGACTGAACCTGAAGGTTTAGTCGAGATACTAAGAAGTTGGAAATACCAGAAAAAATTGAAATTTTGCTTAAGAAACCTTCAGGTAGTGAGTACAGTCATGAGAGAGGGCTTATAGATTGCAGTAAGCAAAGATGGGGTGATGCTGCCTGAGCCTCTGGAGTTCATTCCTTACTACAGCTCTCCCTGGACGCAACATTAGCCCTGCTCATGTCTGGCCTTGCATGCTTCTCATTTACTTCTATTCGTCTATTCTTTCCTTTCAGAATGCTGATATTCACCTACTCCACTGTGTCATAAATATTTTAACTTTTTAAAAATTTGTAATGGGGGTCGTAATTAAGAGTGATTCTTGTATTTCAGAAGATACTTTGGAGCTGGACTTTCTTTTTTTTTTCTATTTTAAAAAATTTATTTTTTTTAATTTAAAAGAGAATTTAAAAAAGGGGGGGCAGTACAGAGCAGATCAGAACAGGACAACATAGGCAACACAGTACTTTACATTAAGTCAACTGGACATCAACAGTATCTAACACCATATCTCTTACTCTGCTATAGTTGAGCATAGTTTCAATTACATAATATCAAACACAACACAATAGTATAAAGCCATGCATATAGTGAAAGGATTACAGGGCTTTCTGAACCAAATAACAGAAAATGATCAATGGGTACTATAATATCTCATTTTTTATAAAAAAGAAAAAAATTTGTTTGAACTATCACACATATTGAAATTCCAATAAGACACAATGTGGTAGACAGAACCAACGGTAATAGAACAAAAAAAGCATGGTAGGACTTCTAAGAAGGATAATATTAAATCAGCAATAGCTGTCATAATGTTTTCTTCAAAACAGCTGTTCATATCATCACTTATGATATAGTCAAACAAAACAGGATAACAGCATTCCAACTGATGATTTAAAACTTTGAAAGACTTCGAAGCTATGAGATGGGGCCTCATGGTCACCATAAAGTCTTAGATACTCTTATCAAATCTCATATTAGGGAGATTATATAGTATTTACCCTTGTGAGTTTGGTTTATTTCACTTAAGAGAATGGTCTCAAGTCGTGTCCATTTATTTATAAATATCTCGATGTGATCATTCTTTATAGCTGAGTAGTACCCCATTGTATAAAAATGCCACAACTTTTTTATCCATTCCTCAGTTGATGGGCACTTAGGTTGTTTCCAAGATCTGGCTATTACAAGTTGTGCTGCTATAAACATGGGTGCACATATATCACTGTTGTATGATGTTTGCAAAAGTTCTCAATAAAATATTGGCAAACAGGATGCAGCAAATCATCAAGAAGATTATGCACCATGACCAAGTAGGATTCATCCCAGGAATGCAGGGATGGTTCAACATACGCAAAACAATAAATGTAATCCACCATATCAATAGTGCCAAAAGGAAGAACCACATGATCATCTCTTTGATGCAGAAAAAGCTTTTGATAAAGTCCAACACTCATTCATGATAAGAACCTTGCAGAGAATTGGAATAGAGGGTCTTTGTCTCAATATGGTAAAGGCCATCTATGACAAACCAACAGCCAGCATCATATTGAATGGTCAAAAACTGAAAGCCTTTACCTTAAAATCAGGCACAAGACAAGGATGTCCATTATCACCACTGCTATTCAACATAGTACTGGAAATACTAGCCAGAGCAATAAGACAGGAAAGAG
>PVJX010038862.1:0-16085 GCA_004027295.1 Dolichotis patagonum
GGGAGGTGCTTCCCATCTAGCATCCTCACAGGTAAAGTGCTGCCCTGCGGGGTAGCTTCCTTTTTCTCCTCATGGCCTCCTCGGCTCAGGTGGGGATCAGGGTAGGAGTCTCGAGACCGAAGGGTGGCAGGAGCTGAGCTCCAGATTGGCCTGCCCAGTTACTCAGCTGTTTTTCTGCCAGACCTGCTTCCATGGTGCCATGACAACCAGGCTGCCAGGGAACCTTGGTGTCGACAGAGCCCTGGTGCTTTAAGCCAAGCCGGCAGACTTAGTGAAGAGCCTGTGAGGTAAGGAGAACCCAGTAGGGCTCCAGAAGGGAGAAGTAGGTAGGTGAGGGATGGGTGGGGGTGGCTGGACCCAGAGAATGGTCTGATTTTGGGGAGGTCTTGGCTGGTGAAAGGGTTAAGGGACCACTTCTGAGCCCCTGTTAGGCAAAGGCCAGGTAGGGGAGGTGAAAGGGGATTCCCTATGAGGGTGGAAGCTTGAACTGCTTGAGGCAGGCCAGCCTCACAGCAGGACACCCTGTGATGGGGACTGGGTATAGTGAGGGGGCTGCAGCCCTGAGGCTGGGCCCTGGGCTTCAGTGGAACCAGGCTCTGCCCTAGTGGGAACTTCTACCCTCCCAAGTGTTAATCTGCAACACTAAAACTGCCCAGTTTGGTCCTGGACAAAGCAGAAACAAACTAGGGGACCAACCCCCACCACATACTCTCCTATTCTGGGCCTCAGGGTCTCCTGATGTCACCTTCTGTGGTTAGATCACCCCCACCCCAAATCGATGTTCCTCTCCTTTCTCTAAGGATATCCTTATCCCTTACACACACACCTCTCAAATCTCTCCCCTCCCACACAGTTGTAATCAACTGTCTTCTCTAATCATAAACAATAGAGAGCTTCTATCACCCAAGTTCCTCATTCTGGCACTTGAGGCCTCTCCAAGATAAAACACAATGCATATAGAGCACTTAACACATTTAGGCACTATTTTTATCACCTCATGCTTATCAATAACTTGGTTACTCTTCCAAACAACCACATGAGGTAGGTATTGTTATTTATCTTCATTTTACACACAAAGGAACTGAGGCCTAGAAAGGCTAGGTAGCATATAGATGGTCACAGAGCTACCAATGATACAGCCGGAATTCAATTCAAGCAGTCTGACTCTAGAGCCCATAATCTTGAACATTAAGCCATACTGCAGAGTTGGCTGCCAGCCCTCTACTCCACCCACCCTGGCCCATCCTGTTTCTCTCCAATGCTCCTCAGGTTCCCACCTCCAAAACTGCTCATATACTACTTTTCACCAGCAACCCCTATCACCTCTGCCATGCGCAATCTGAGAAATCTCCCCATATTCCAGTTCTGTCAAGATTCAGGACATATACCACCATGAAGAAACCTCCTGAATCCTGCTGCCAGCCTGAAACTATTGCTGATCCTGTTCAGAGCTCCCACACACAGCACATGGCTGTCCTTCTTTTTATGGCACAGATTAGCTTTGGCAAAGCATGACAGCTATTTGTGTACATGACTCCCAGAATCCCAGCACAAGAACAGAATTTGGTAATCTACCTAACACAGAGCATAGAGCCTGAACCAGCGTAGGTTCTTAATACAGGCTTTGCGCCTGAAGGAGTCGGCAAATGCTCTTAGGTGAGTAGCTCTCACCTCAACTTGTACCATAGTCTCCAGTGTGTGCTCTGTCATGTAACCAGAGAGAGCTTTCAAAATATGAATCTGACCATTTCACTCTCTCATGAAAACCCTTACGCAGCTCCTCATAATTCACATAACGAACACCAACTAAGCACCTGTGCAGGTGTTAGGTGCTAGAAACATAAAAGTGAGCAAGACACACAAGACTGTTCCCTCAAGGAGGTGATACTGTAGTGGGGGAAAAAGACTATAAACAAACAAACAAAACAAAACACAAACATAATTTCAGATACAGATAAATACTAGGAAGAAAAATAAAACAGTTTAAAAGTGCTTTTTTAATACTTAAAAAGTGCTGTTTTAGATACAGGGAAGGGTTTTTGTTTTGTTTTTGTTCAGGAAATAGCATATAAAAAGAACCCTGATAGAAATGAAGGAGTGAGCTGTATGGCTGTCTAAGGAAAAAGTGCAAAGAGTACAGCCAATGCAAAGGCCCTAAGGTAGAACATTGCTTGGCATGTGTGAGGACACTGAAGAGGCCAGTGAAGCCTGAACAGCGTAAAAAATGGAAGACAGAGAGAAGCTAGAGAGATAATGAAGGACATTGAGCCTATAATAAAACTGACTTTTATTATACTTGAGGTCAACAGAGGAGAGATGTGACCTAACTTACATTTTATAGAAATCACCATCCATAGGATAACTTCCAGCTTTGTTACTATGGCCATGGGTGGCTCTCCTGATCTGATACTTGCCCCATAACCCCAACCTGACTACCTCTTGCTCACCCTTCAACATTTAGCTCAAGTGTGCGCTTCCACACCTGCCTGCCTCTTCCACACAGACTGGCTTATAGGTCCTTCTTCCTTGCCACTGTAGTGTTCTTTAGTCACCTCTATCCCTAGGCCAAGGGTATCAATTAGCTCACTGAGTTCTCACAATTTACTAAGGCAGGTACCATTAGCCTCATTCTAGATTTTAGGTCCCCCCCCCAGGGTCTTCTGCATGCTAGGCAAGTGCTTTACCACTGAGCTTTATCTCCATTTATTTTTTACTTTATTTTGAGACAGGATCTCAATAAGTTGCTTAGGCTGGGCTTGAATTTCTGACATCACAAACTGTGGTCCTCTTGGGACTACAAGCATGTGCTATTGCCTGGTTCAAGTTGTCTTCTCATGCCATTTTCATTGCCTCTCCCCACTCCTAGCTCTGTGCTGCTCTGAACTCTCCACTTGAGGGCAGTTCTTCACTTGAGAGCTCATCCTATTTTGGTTGCAAAGGGAACAGTAGCAAGGATATTAAGATGTTAGTATAGCCTCCCATGAGAGGGCCTGGCTAAAAGGTTTAGGTCCTGGATGTCATTTACCAGCTGTATGAGCATGAGTGTGTCATTTTTCTTGTCTATACCTCAGTCTGTCATCTGTGCAGGGCTGTAACAAATAAAATTCTCTCTTTGGATTCCTGAACTTCAGAAAGGGCCTTCTCTTTCTGGATTCCTCTCAAATAGGAGCAAAGCACGTGCGTGTACACACACATATGCACACATGTGCACACATGTACAGGTACAAAAACAGACATATCTAAAGGCCAGCCAACCTAAAAGCAAAAACACAAGTCCACAACTATATGCATGAAGATATGACCATATACAGATACAAACACAGACCACACACACATACACACACCAGTGCCCATGTGCAGTCTGCTGGGCTCTTCTGTAGGGGAAACAAGAGCATCCTCTGCAGAGGGAGGATTCAAGCCATGTTATACAAATAGCCACAGTATAAAGTGGAAAGTTATCAAGGTTGGGAACAGAGGAAGTGCTGGGGGAGTGCGGGAGAGAGAACCCTTTTGCTTGGGGGTGGCTGAGCAGAAGAAAATAAACTCACACTTATTGTGCACCTTCCCCATGTCAGGCATTTTCCACACATTATTTAATCTCCCTGACAAACTTGAGGTAAGAATTAAGATTCCTGTTTACCAGAGGGAAAAAAGGCTCCCAGAGAGAAAGTGACTGCCAAAGGTCTCAGAGCTAAAAGTAGCAGAATGGAGATTCAGACCCTTTCAAAGCCTGTGCCAGCCCTCCTGCTACCTTGAAGGGGAAAGACACTGGTGGACTAGCCTTGCCTAGGAGGAGCTAAGAGAGATGGGGGGTGATGGAACCTTGTGAGCCAAGGTTCTAAGATGGGGAGAAGCTGAATGAATTATTCCTAGGAATTTAGTACTGGTCTGCCTATGGTGAAGGCCAATGACCCTCCCTTGATGCAGCTTCTAATGGGAAGTCTTCTCCTTTTCCTTCCCTTTACTGGCACTGCCCAGAGCCAGGCAGCCAGCAGGGGATGGGATCAGGATCCAGTTGCCATGGAAATGAAGGGGGGCTGTTGCCATGGATACCATAAGATGAGGGCAAGAGGAAGCAAGGGATGCCGAGGACTATCCCCATGACAACTTAGGCTCAAGGGACTGTAAGTAAGAGACAAGAAAACAAGACAAGGAAGTCAGAGCACACCGAGATGGGGCCAGAGGTTTGGGACCCTGGAAGAAGACTGGGTAAGGAGATTGGAGCCAGCAGCGGGTGGAGAGGGCATGTGTGTGTGTGTGTGTGTGTGTGTAGGGAGAGCAGTCACCTCTCCTCTAACAGCTCTTCTGCAAGCTGTTTCTGCTATCCAATCCCAGTGCCACAGTGATTTCAATCCTGAGCACAGTCTGGTTTGGCACTGGGGCTGCAAGAAAAAAAGGAGGCTAGCTAAAGGGCTGACTGGGTAGACAGTAGGCAAACATAGGATTTGGGAGCACAAAGACCTTGGTTTGAATGATGGTTCTCCTTCTTTATGGCCTTAAAAATAAAAGCTTACGTGTATTGAGTCTCTTTTTTTGCTAGACCTAGCAATTGTGCAAGGTCTGGGTTGTTCTCTCTGAAGGAGATAACACGGAAAATAAAATTGAGGTACAGAGACAGATGGAGTAACTTGCCCAGTCACAGAGCTCAGCAGCGGTAGAGCCAATATTCAAACAAAAGTATATCTGAATATATAGGGCTGGAGATGTAGCTCAGTGGTAGAGCACTTGCCTAGCATGGGTGAGACCCTAGGATCCATCCCCAGTATGACAAAACAAAAGTGCATCTGAACACAAAGCTCATGTTTTTTCTGTTCCAGGCACTGGGCAGCTTTTCCAAGGTAGAGTCTATGCATCTTCCATCTCCCAGGGGACCTTCCCACAGAAGCACACTGGACAAATATTGTGGAGTGGATGAGTGAGGAAGCCACCCAGAAGGAAACAGGAAAGACTAAAGTTAGATGTGAGAAGCGCATGACTTCAGTGACTTGTGGATTTGGCTAGCCAAGGACAGCAGACTCAGAGCTGGTGAGGACTATATGAATTAGGCTTTATGAACCATCCCATTTCACAGACTCACGTTGAGGCCCCAACAGTCAAAGTGACTTGCCCAGAGTCTTTCAGGATAAGAATCCTCCACACTCTAAGGCCAGTGTCCCATTTTGAGTCTCAGAACCAACAACTACTCCTGCCAACCATGCCGCATAAGATTCAAAATATCACCCACCAGCAGGTTCCTTGCAATTCCTAGACTAATGGCAAATTTACCCACACTTCCATGTTTGTACTGATATACTTCCTTTGTTCTACCTAGAATGCCCTCAATCTCCCCTTCACCCTTGGACTTGATTGGCCTGGGCATGGTTATCTTCATCTTGCTTTAACCCCAACTAAGGGCCGGTGGTTTAGCTCAGTGGTGTAAGTGCCTGCTTGGCAAACATGAGGTTGTGAGTTCAATCCCTGGTACCAAAAAATGAAAAAATAACCCCAACTAGACAGGGCCTCCTGCAGTCAGTTCTGACTCATTTCTATGCTTCTGTCTCATCCACACCTATATCACAGTAGCTCTTATCATCAGCTAACTTGCGTCTGTCCTCTACTCCCCACTCCCATGCCTGTTTTTCAAGGGCAGTGGACTGGTATGGTTCACCTCTGTGGACTGCCAGGTATGTCCAGGCCAGGGCACTGCACACAGGGCACTGCACACATCCATTGCTCAACAGCCACTCCAGACCACAGGTAGAAGTCACATGTATCTGTATGTGTGTGGATCATCCAGCCTGACACCTGTTGACCTAAAAGTCATAGCCCCATATACTTAAAAGCAATTCATAGCCAAACTTGTAATTACATCCACCAGACACGCATAGACTGCAAGCACAGAAAACTGCTGCCTCACACAAGCAACCTCACAGTGTCAATTTATGTCCAGCCTCATATAATCACATTCCCTCAGAAACCCAGCAGTTCACAGTCTCTTACTACTGTGAGACCTGCATACCCTCATGAAAAGGCATATGCATGGATGCATGGACACAAAGAGACATATTTCTGTTATGGCCCTATGTCCTATTTGGCCAATTCAGTTGCCTACCCAGGAGTTTTTATTGCCACAGTTCCTAAGAAGGGTTTCTGATCTTGCCTCTCTCTTCATTTAGTAGACCCCCCCCAACTTCCTTTTGTCTTCACTCAAATAAAGGTTGGAATGATATCCTGCTCCATGCCACAGGTCACCTAGATTCACATACACTGGAAAGCAATTTCCTCACCATTCCCCAACCTGACCCTCTACCAGGTTTTCATTGGTGTGGTCTTTGTCTCCTGCAATGCCTCTGCAATCACTTGCCACCCAGTGAAACCTTTCCCAGCCTACAAAAATCAACTCTTATCCTTCTACCCCCAGCATGGTCTCCTGAACACAACCCCCAACCCCCACCACCCACCTTAACATCGCCCTCCTCTTTGGGCCAGGAACATACTGTGCTCATTAGTAAAACTGTTTCTGCTCAATCACCCAGCCTACTTTCCCCAAACATCTCACCTCCCTTGAGAGATGGAGAACTCATGGAGAACACAACCACTGTCTTATTTTTGGTCTCTTATAGTATTTGAGGCCTTGCACCCAGTAGGCTCTCAAGAAATACTTTCAGGAAGAATAAATAAAGAACAGAGGAAGTCAGTAGGGTGGGGAACAAGGGAGGGACAGAAGAGATAAATAATGAACCAGCAAATGAGGAGCTGAGTTGAAAGAGAAGAAATGGGTTGGGGAATGAGGTAAGGTTCTTTAGAGGAAAATAAAGACAGGATGGAATCTCACCTGGGCCTTAACCAAAACAAGAGCTACCAATCACAAAGTGTCCACCAGCCCCTATGCTTGGCTTGTTGTGTTCTTTCTTGCTAATCTTGACAACCCAGAGAGGTAGATATATTCTCACTGTACTCAAGAGGAAAATAAAGGAGAAGAAAAGACTTTCTCAAGGTTACATAGATAATAGGCAGTAGAAAGCCTAAGGTAAACTGAGGTGTGTCTAAGGCTTGGAGAGGAAAGTCAGGGTCTCAGCCCACTTTGGGGTCTCTTGGTTGCACCCCTAACAGAACAAATCTATAAAGGACATCATCCACTCTCTTACTGGCAGCCTCCAAGGAGTTTTAGCATCTAGCTAGACACAGAGAATATTTAGGGTCATTGTATCTGGGGGAATTGGCTCCTTCTCAGATTCAGAGGTCCCTAAAGTTATAGAATCAGAAAAGTAAAAGTATAGAATCAAGGAACCTTAACATCACAGAATAATAAAACTGCAGCATCAGAATTTTAAATTTTATTTTGATACAGGATCTCGCTAAGTTTCTCAGACTGGTCTTGAACTTGTAATTTTCCTCCCTCAGCCTCTGAATAACTGGGAGATGTATACCACCATGCCTGGCTATCATCAGAATTTTTTAAATGGTAGAATCATGAGCTCTTAAAGTCATAGGATTGGAAAATCCAAACATCACAGCATTGTAAAAATAGAAATCACAGAATCACATGGAATTTGTTCCAGAATCACCATATCTTAAACACACATAATTATTGTTCTTCAAATTGTAGCGCCTCAAATTCACAGAATGTCAGAGCTGGAAGAACTCTCAGAGACTGTCAGGTCCAAACCACTTCCCATTTTCCAGATGGGGAAACTATGTATCAGAGAGGTCAAGGGACATGTCCAAGGTTAGCCAGATGACACTGCCTTGGACTAATGGGCTAAAGAAGACAACAGGCATGCCCAAATTGGAGCTATTTATTTATTTATTTATTTATTTATTGAGTGCTTATTGAGTGTCGACCAATACCACAAATCAAACCCTACTCTCTCCCAGCCGATGTTCCCCCCCCCTTGCATAGAAAAGAACAAGGGCTTTGTGGGGATGGGGTTAGGGAAATGGGGTGGGGTGGAACATACATCAGACAGAGAGATCAGATTTTATTGATGGAAATTCATTTGTACACATCAACACACACTCTGAAAGGCCTTTTCCTCCTGATCATGTTCACAGAGCACTATGGGAAGTAGCAGGGGTCATGGAGCAAGGCCTTCAAGCAGTGAAGAAAATGGCAGCTGTGGCCACAGCAAAGGAACAAATGACTGGAACTAGGTACGCTAGGTAATACCCCCCATATGGTCCTCTGAGCCCTGGGCACCCTGCATCTCTGTTTGTGCTCACAGAGGACAGAGGTAGGTCCTTGGCATATCATTTGGAGACCTCTCCAGGAGTAGCAGGCTCCAGGGTGCCTGGGAAGTTGGAGTGCAGGTGCAGGAAGGTCTGGGTTCCAAGATCCAAGCTCCAATCTCTGCTTCTCTCACATTTTAGTCAGACCTAGGGCTCCAGCTGTTTTTAATTCAGGAGTTGCAGAGACAGCAGGGGAGACAGCAGTAGGAGAGGGTAGGAATTTCAAGAAGGAAGTAGGGGAGGGAAGGGGCATGATGCATGCCCATCTGGTTCCTGAAGCAGGGGAAAGGGTCCCATGGGGGATCCGCAGGGGTGGGAGGGGCTGGTTAAGGCTTTTGCTTCTGCATAGAAAACAGCCCTTGTCCTCTCAGTTACCGAGAGGAGGGACTACTGCACTCGGAGGCTGGACAGCAGAACTGGTGAGCGTCTTCCTCTTCCTCTTCCTCAGTCTCCTCCTCCTCCTCCTCCTCCTCCTCCTCCTCCTCTTCCCTGGGGCCAGGAAGGGCAAGGTAGAGGCCACAGGCAGTGGGTGACAGAGAGAGGCAGAGGCATTAGTTTGCAGAGTAGGGGGAGATACATGAAGGACCAGAACCGGGAAGTGGAACTAGGATAGGGGTCCAGATTGGAAGGCCAGCACGATGCATTATCCAGGGCCACACCCAACTCAGTCTCCAAGGAGCCTGTGGCTGAGCTCCTCCTGGGAAGCCCTCTCCCTCACCCAGCCTAGGCTCAGTTTTAAGGTTACCCCCAGAGCATGTAAACTCCATTTCTGAGTCTGGCAGGTGTTCAGCCATTATTTTAATATAAATAATAACAATCTGCTCCATGCTGGCACTTTATATACATCATCCCATTAACCCCTGCAACAATTCTGCAAAGCAGATTTTAGAGATGAGGGAATTAAAGCTAAGAGAGGTTAGCTAATCTGCCATAGGTCACACAGCTGGGCAAGTGATAGAATTTAGGATTTGAACCCAGAGTTCCTGGAACTTCAGGTCTCACCCTCATTCCTACCAGGATCTCTGGGTGAACTTGGCACTATGTCTAGAAATCTATCCTGCCTTTAAAGGACAAAGATTTGTATTTCCCAAAGCTCAAGGTCAGGAAAATTGGAGATGCTCTGAAATGGAGTGTGGAAAATCCACAGCTTTGGAAGCAAAAAGACCTGTCTTCAAATCCAAGTTGTACAAGTACTTCTAGGCCATGTGCCCTCAGGCACATTATTACCCCTTTTAAAACCTCAGTTTCCTTATATGTAAGAGGGGGTTCCTGATGTGAACTCCCCAGAACTGTTGCTAAGCCTAGAACATACATCAAGTGCCTGGAAAACAATATCAATGAGAACATGGTGGGGACTGTTGCTAAGTGCTCATGAACTGGATCTAATCCCCAAGGTGGCAGTCTGCTCATGTGGAATAAGTGCTGTCCTGAGATGCAGCTGCACAGTACCAGGAGCCAGAGTGAACAATGACAATCGCTGGAGCTGTGCCACTACAGTTTCATGGTGTGGATGGACACACAGTATGGCTGGGAGGGGACAAGGTACATGGAAGTGAAAAGGCTGATTCTCTGGTGACAGTCATGGAAACAGCCATGCCCCATTTCCAGATCCTCAATTCAGGGGAAACAGTAAATATGGAACCTGGGAAATGGAAGGATTGGGAAGAAATGGGTCGGAAAGCAGACAGGCAGGGGAAGGCACTGCTGTCCATCAGACTGACAGACAAGCACATGCACACATGCACACACACCCTTTTCAGACTCAGAGCTCCCTCTCACACACTGCTCCACACACTCACTGAATCAGCAAAATCACATGAACCAGGGCTTGAGTTTCCCATTCTTTGTCTATAAAAAGAGAAGAAAAATCCATACCTCTTACGGCTGTAATGAGGAATGAATGATATTATCATTCAGTTTAACTGCTCATTCCTCTCTTCTTCAGGTCAGGCCCTGCTACCTCTCTCGTCCTGACAGTGCAGGCACCTTCTGGTTTTTTCTGTCTACCTTCCTGGTCCATATTAGCCTTACTGAAGTCCACCTTTGAGCACCAATCTCTTCTGCTCAGACACTCATCCTGGCTCTCGATTGCCTCCTGGATAAGTTCATAATGTTCAGTTTGCCATTCAAGGCTCCTCCATCATATAGCCTCAGACAGACCAGAGTCAAATAGACCTGGGTTGCAATACCAGCACCCCCTCTACTAGCTGGCTGGCCTTGGATTCATTTCTTCACCAACCTGGGACTCATTTTCCTTATGTGTAAAAGAAGGAAATACCGAATTCTGCTGGGATTAAATAAATTTAAGTATGTTAAAGCACCTGCCACAGGGTAGATTGGGTGCCTAGACCATGGAAACTATCACTATGTCTGTGATTATTAGTGGCATCGATATCCTACTCACTCATGCCCACCCTTCATCAAACTAGCTGGTTCATTATTCCATCAGCACACACAGCCTTTTCAAACCTCTGTGCCTCTAAAGATTCTGTTTCTTCCATTTCACACAGTCTTCCTTCCACAGAGACCTTTCTCTACTGACATTCAGTCCGAATTTAATGACTCTGCTCAAATACTGCTTCCTGCAGGAAGTCCTCCCTGACTCCCAGCCACAAGAATTCATTGCTTCCTCCTTGCTCCACTATTCATGTCCTTGTTTACAATTCTTTGTCGGTTGCTTTGAACTTTCCTGAAGTATTTCTGTCACCAATCTCCTCAACAACCCTATATCTTCACTAGCACCACTTTCCTTCTCTGTGAGAAAGATGGGGCCCCAACACTGTTCAAGGTCAGTCCACCTAGGCTCTGGAGCCCATCCCTCTACAGCAACCAACCCTCTCATATTTTTAGCCTTTCCCCTCACTGTTGCCTCCTTCCTGTCCTCATTTATGGAAGCTTGAGTCTCTTCCATCTGGGAATAAAAACCCTCTCTCTGCCCCCACATCCCCCTCTGTCCCTCTCTTTTCTTCACAGCTAAGCTTTTTGAGAAATTCGTCTACACTGGCCATCTCTGCTTCAGTACCTCCCACGAGTTCTTCAGCCTACTGCAATCTGCCTCATGTACCCACCACTACATAGAAGCTGTTCTTAGAAAGGTCATCCAGGCCCCTCCTGATGGTTAAAGCCAATAAACTCTCTTCCACCTCAATTTATTCCCCAATCCCACCCCACTGCAACATTTGACACTTTAATAAGGTCCTCCTCTGCATGGCCCCTTCCCTGGTTTTCCTCCTACTTCTGACTCCCCTGACTAAGCTCTCAAACTCTTCCTCGGTCCATTCCTTATGTAATGATGCCCCCTCCCCAGTTCTGCTCTGGTCCTCTCTTTCAGTCCATTCTTTCAGTAATGCTATTCCATTTCATAACTTCAGGTACAGCTCTCTGTCCAGTATGGACCTCTCTGCTGGGCCCCAGAGCTACCAAGCCTAATGCTTGATGGACATCTCTACCAGGAAGGTCATTAGGGCCTTTTAGATCTCAGA
Source organism: Dolichotis patagonum (assembly GCA_004027295.1). NCBI lineage: Eukaryota > Metazoa > Chordata > Mammalia > Rodentia > Caviidae > Dolichotis > Dolichotis patagonum. The sequence continues at coordinate 11,691 of PVJX010038862.1, forward strand.
GGGATTGCTACCTTGGCATCTTACCACAGCAAACCTAGTTTATTGTATTTCCTACCTTAGTGAAATGGAGTCACCCTAAATCCCTTCTGCTCCCTTAGCAAGTCAGTCACTATAAATCATGCCGATGCTACCCAATACATAGGTCTAAAAGAGTTGGCTGTTACCTCATTTTCTACTCTTTTCACCCCTTGTTCAACCTTTGTTTGTCCAACACACTGGTCCCTCTACTGTTCCTTAAATATACCAAGCACACTACTCCCACAGGATCTTTGCACTTCATATTCCTTATATCTGGAACATCATCTCCCAGATAGGTGCATGGCTCACTCCCTTACCTCCTTTAAGTCTCTGTTCAGAATTACTTTGAGGATAACAATACGCAGTGTAACAACCATTACTAAATTCCTATCATCTTGTTTTGCAATCCTATATTACCATTGTTCTTTGTTGTTTTGTCATCATTTTGCTTTTGTTGTTGTTTTTAATTGTTTGCTTCTTGATTTTTCTGGTTTTTTCTCTTTAAAAAAAAACAATAGACAAAAGTCTATGCTCAGCTGCTGCCTCACTAGTGGAGTCCTCCCTCTTAAAAAGACACCCCAATATTCTCTATTTACTTACTATGTGTCTTCATAGCACTCACGGACACCAGATACATATATTTATTTATTTGTCTCACCTATTTGTCTCACCTACTGGAAGATCCATCAGGACAGGTAACTGCTTTGTTCAATACTTTAGTGCCTAGTGCAGTACCCTTCATAAATACTCATTGAATGAATGAATCCATTGCTAGTTCTGAACACATCAACTTAATATTAACTCCATCCTCAATCATCTCTACCTCTTCCTCATCCCCCATTAGTTTCTCAGTCTCTAATTCTGGTCCTGTCTTGTGTCCAATCACCTCTAGGTCCCTCTCCTCTCCTCTGATCTGTCTCCACTGCTACTTCCTTAGATATTCTGTTTCTCTCTTGCTCTCCCTCTCCATCTCCCTGTCTCTCCCCTCTAGCCCACTTCTATCTTCCTCTTTCCTTCTCCTTCCCTGTCTCCCTCTCTCTGCTCTCTCTGGGATTACTCCAACCACCTCCCTTCTAGTCTCCCTTCCTTTTAAAGTGCTAATTTGATCATGCCACTTTCCCTACTCAAGAACTGCTCATGGCTCCCCAGCTGTCTACCCAAAGGAAAAAAAAATAACAAGCCTGAACATCCCAGAAAGCTGCTTGAGGCATAACTAACCTCTGCCCCCTCTAATGCTTTGTTTGGTCCTTTGTCATTTCCAGGTTCTGTACAGACCCTCACAGCACCAGCAGCCTTCACCATTAGCTCACCAAATCTTTACAGACCTTGAACGACTACCTCAAATGATACTTTCATCAGAAAATTCTGCCTGACTCACAAGCCAGCAGTCCCCCACAACCAAAAAAAATCCTTGAGGGGACAGGGATATAGCTCAACAGCACGGCACCTGCCTGTCAGGCGCAAGGTCGTGAGTTCCATTCCAAGTACCAAAAAAAAAAAATCTTTAGTATTTCCTATAGGAAATAAATGTCTCCAGGTTTACCTGGAATCTCTTGAGAACCAGAAGTATGATAGAAGTTAGTAATTATGTCTGATACCAAGCCAGTACCCCAAATTAGGCCTTTTAGCTGCTCTCTATGCATACAACCCACTTCTCATACTGACTGCTAATCTGATGTTTTTAAAACATGAATTCTGCCAAATTATTCTCCTATTTAGAATTCATTTATGTGACACTTTGCCACCAACAACACTGGTTCTCAACCTTTTGGGGGGAAAACAATCTTTTTTTGAATAGTTCATGAAAATTATAAACTATCACCCCTCAAAAAAATTACGCACAGGTATGTACATGCAACATTTGCATCCAATCTCAGGAGGTTGATGGGTCTCCTGAAGCCCATATAGGACCCGGGAGCTCCAAGTTAAAAACCTCTGGCTTTACCCAATAGCATCCAGATTCTTTTGCATTTGCTATTCCTTCTGTCTAGGATGCTCTTCCATACTTCATCCTTCTATCCCTGGCTAATCCTTAGTTATTCTCTAGGATTGAGTTTGTAGTCTGAGTTAACCTACACTGGGCCAGATTCCTTTCTCTGGGCTTCTTGCCACTCCCCCATCATGTTGTCCTCTGTCATTGCCCTTTTTAGCATCTTCAACTGACAGAGATTTCATGGAGGATGACAACCATTCCCTAGCACAGGCCCTGTCCATAGCAGTACTCCCTCCAACAGTGTCTCCTGAAATAAATCCTAGTAACAGCCCTTTACATTAAGTGCTTGTGTAGTTCCAGGCCCTGAGTGAGGGTATTCTGAATGGATTAGCCTGGATGTATCATCTACTCTTCAGTGAATAAATTCTATGACATTAGCAGTATTCTGTTCTTTTTAACAGGTAAGGAAGAAGGTTCAGAGATGTGTGAGTTGAGTTGCTCCAGGTCATCCAACTAGATACGGAATTAAAATTGCCCCAAATGCTATGGCATGTTCACCAATCCTCACTGCGGATTAGCAAATGGCATCAGTAGAAGAAAAAAAACAAACATAAAACCTCCTGACCTAGGTTCCATTTTCTAACACCAGCTATTCTGATTTTTCTTCCCATATTATTTGTATCAAAACGAGGCACTTGTCTCTCTTTTCTTACGATAGTATGATATACCCCTCTCCAACCCGTGTACTACTCTCAACCTCCTCAGCTCAAAGCCCTGCATGGTCATGCCTACCCTTTGTTCCAGAACCATCCTCAGACATATACAGTTTTTAAGCCTAATACAGTACTACACACCTAGCTAGGAGGAAAACAAGACATGAATGGTCCTACTCTTTCAGAGTTGGCAGTCATTCAGGAGTTTTACATGTATCACTTCCAATCCTGAAAACAGCCCTGAGAGTTAAGTAGATATTAGCCCCATTACACAGATGAGGAAACAGGTTCAGAGGCTAAATAAATAACTTGCCCAAAGTCAGAGTTTATAAGTGGAAGGACTAGGACTTAAATAGAGGTACTGACTCAACTGTTTCTTTTGCCCGTTTAGTCATCCAACTTAGAAGAGCCACAGTGGACAAGACCATTTCTGGTGGGGGTGGGGGTGAAGAAAAGCCTCAGAAAAAATATCCTCTACTGCAGGAAAGTTTCCCTAGCTCCCAGATGGGGCTAAATGCACCTCCTCTGGCAGCCTTCTGAGTCTAATTCTGTACCATCCCAAACCACACTATGCTGTCATTGTGTAAACATCTCTCTCCCTTCTAGATTTGAGCTCTCTGACAGTAGAACGAAATGTAATTTATTCCAATATCCCACCAAAGTTCAGCACAACACCTAACCTAAAGCAGGCAAGATAAAATGCTAATTGAATAAATGAGATGGTATTTGAGCTAGTTGTTTAAAAAAAGGGATTTGAATAGTTGGGTATAGAAGAAAAGCACCAAGGGGAAGGAAACTGAGTTAGTAAAAGCAGGGACATGGGACCAAGGAAAAAGGTCAGTGATTTTGAAGTTATTAAAGGGTTTATATAACATGTTTTTGTTGTTGTTACAAAAACTGGATCATGCATATTATACATTCTATCAATCCTATTCTGCAACTTGTTTTTTTCATATAAAGGTCTTGGATATCTGGCCACAGATCCAGTACAAATAATTCATAATGTGGGTATATCATTGAATAAAACCTTCTCCCTACTGAAGAACATTTAGGTCTTTAAAATTTTTTGTTACGTCGCACTGAGTATCTTTGCATATGTCTGGAAGTACTATTGAAGAATAGATTCCTAAAAGTTCAACTGTGAGACTAAAGAAATGCACATTTTATGTAATGTGCAGATAAAACTTATTTCTATTGCTTTAAGATTTTTACAGACTGGTTAAAAATAAAAAGTACTTCTCCTATAATCCTGTCTTTATTTTGAGAAGCAGATATCATGCAGCTCAATGGTGACATTCTACCAGGATATGTGATAAGGAACTGTATACAATGTGGCCCACATTTGCACTTTGGGTTGGGGTGTTTTAGAAAAAGCCTCTGGCTGGCAAAGTTGAGGTTCCTCTTGTATAATGTCTTAGAAAAATCTAGCTCCAAGATACAGTTCTCAGCTTGGAAGAATATGCACATTTAAGATTCTTGTGGCAACTAACAAATGGGCCTCATTAAAAAATTGTACCAGGGGGCAGGGGATTTAGCTCAGAGGCACAAGTGCGTGCCTGGCAAGCAGGAGGTCGTGAGTTCAATCCCTGGTACCAAAAAAATAAATAAATTGTACTAGGGCTGGGTATGGTGGTGCACACCTGTAATCCCAGCACTTAGGTGACTGAGGCAAGAGGATCACTATGAGTTCATGAGTTTGAGGCCAGCCTAGACTTAATAAGCGAGTTCAAG
>PVJX010038863.1:0-16098 GCA_004027295.1 Dolichotis patagonum
GTGCAGCCAGGGCCCAGGGTGGGCTCCCAGGCAGCTGGCCGCTTGGGGTTCACCAAGCACAGTCCAGCCAGTATAGCTGATTTTAAATTTCCTAATTTTTAATGTTTCAGTTCTTTTAAAGCAAATAACTAATAATTATATATAATGATATATCAAGTAATGCTTTGATATGTGAGTAAATAATTGAATCATTACCACAATTAACATATACATCATTTCCTAGTCCTTTTCTCTGTACCTACCTCAATATACTATTTGCTACATTTTATCTTTTTTATAGTAGGTATTTTTAACAAAATTGAAATAATAACCCTCTGGAGTGTTAATTTGCATTTCTCTGATGATTAGTGACTCTGTCTTTCATGTCTTTTAACCATTTTTACCTCTTAGATGAAATGCTTATTCAAATTATTTACTTGTGCTTTAGGTGAGTTGTAGTTTAGTTGATTTTTCTGGCTGTTAAAGTAGTTTGAGTTCTATATAAATTTTGAACAATTATCCTCCTCCATATTGATTATGTGAATATCACTCTTTGAATAATTTTCAATGCAGAAACTTTTGGTTTGATGCAGTCCCACTTTTCTACTTTTGCTTTTGTTGATTGTATTTCAGCATATCTTTCCATTTACTTGTTTCTTTTGAAATTTCTTTCATCAATGTTTAGTAGATTTTACAATATTAACTTATACTTTAGGTTAAATTTATTCCCAAGCATTTGATTTTTTGTGCTATAGTAATGTCATTTTAAAAATTTCTTTTTAAGTCAATTCTTTGTTAGTATACAGAAATACAACTGACAATTGTATATTTTTTATCCTAAAATTTTCCCAAGATCATTTATTAGTAACTCTAAACCTAACATATACTTAGTAGATTATTTTACATAATCTAGTAGATTATTTTCATATAATATTTCATGTTATATATTACATATATACACTCCACTTCTAGAAAAGAAAAATGTATAAATATTTTAATACTAAATTTACTGAGACATCATAGGATTAATACAAATTATCTTGTATTGTCTCTGCAATTACAAGAGACACTTAGAATGGTGGTCATTAGCTTCCAGATTTGTATTACTATAGTGAACAGGTACTTAGGTAACCTTGGTTTTTGAGATTGCAGTACATGCATTTTCAATTTCTTCTCTAAGGGCCTACAGTGTGGGGACATTTTTTGTGATATATGACATGCTCTAGGATGCCCATAGGAGGTAACACCATCTGTTGTCAAAATATCATACTATTTTTCTTTTCCTGAAATGTGTATACATCATTTTGGCAGACTCTGTGAACATATTAATGTTACCTACAGTCACCATTGTATTTCTCCTCTTCAGGTGGAGTCACTTCTAATACTATACTAACAGAAGTGATGAACTGGGGAAACTTATTTTTTTTCTGAAATTAATGGAAAAGTTTTCACCTTTTTCCCACTAAATACGGTTTTTCTGTGGCATTGTCACCAATGACCCTTACTGTGCTGAGGTGCATTCCTTCTATTCCTAATTTGCTGAAAGTTTTTAGTAAAGACAAGTTGAGTTTGGTCAAATACTGTTTTCTTCAGCTAGTGTGATTTTGTCCTGAATTTCACTAATTATGTACACTACATTTGAACATTTGCAAAGTATTGCACAATCTTTGCATTTTAAGGCTAAATCTCACATGATTGTGGCATATCGTCATCTCAATGCACTAGTGCATTAGCGTGGTAGCATTTTCAATGTGAGTTTTGCATCTGGGATCATCAAAGACATTGGTCTTCTTTTTTTCTTATCATATCTTTCTCAGGGTTTGATTTCACAGCAATGTTGGCTTTCTCAAGTAAATTTCCAAGAATTTACCCAATTTAATTTGTATTAAGAATAAAAAAAGGATTGATAATAATTTTTCAACAACATGGTGGAATATATCCTTGCAGGCATGTGATCTTGAATTTTTCTTTGAGGGAATTTCTATATTTGTTTGTTCTGTTGTTTTTGTTTTTAATGGTTTTTTTTTTTATGATTTGCCTGTTAATTCTTGGTATCTCTTCATGATTCACTGTTGGTAGAGTGTATGTTTCTAGGTATTTATCCACATCTTCTTGGTTATTCAAGTTTGGATTTTATATCTGCTCAAATATATATATATATATATATATTTTTTTTTTTTTAATCGGTACCAGGGACTGAACTCATGACCATGTGCTTAGAAGGCAGGAGCTTATGCCGCTGAGCTAAATCCCCAGCCCCATATTTTGTATTTTTTTGATCTCACTTATACTTGTGCTATATTTGTTTCTAGATTTTAGTTTTCTTTTTTCTAAATGTCAGTTGTGTTAGTCTTTTCAAAAATCAAATTTGTTGCTTCTTTTTTCCTTTCTAGTGCCTTTTAGTCTCTGTGTCACTTATTGTTGCTTTGATCTTTTTCATTCACCTTATGGTTCTAACTGCGATTTTTCCATACTTTTCTAGTTCCTTGTATTACAGCAGAAACTGTGTTCAAGATCTTTAATTTGTCTTAATGTTTTATTGCTCTAATTTTGCCTCTTAGAACAGATTTTCTGTACCCCATAAAGTCTGATATTTTACATTTCCATTTCCATTTCTTTTAAAATAGTTCTTTTACTTTGCACTTGATCACTTTTTTGACCTGTTGTTTGTTCTGGATAGCTTAATTTTCAACCAATTTGTGAATTTTCCTTAGAAAATTATTTATGGGTTTTTTCCATTATAGCCAGGAATGATATGAATTTATTACACTTCTTTTGTGATCTTACCTACGATCTATCCAGGAGAATGACCTACATGCCATTGAAACAATATGTCCTGCTCTGTGATAGAGGATGTTCCACGTATGTCTGCTAGACCTAGTTTGTCTATGGTTCAAATTTGTTATTTGTTGTTTGTTCAAATTCGTTATTTGATTTTATTTTCTCTGGAGATGATCTGTTTATGAAATATATGATTTGCAATTATTATGTCCTCTAGATTGACTTCTCATCATTATGTAGTAACCTTGTTTCCAGAAAAAGTTTTGACTAAAGTCTTTAGTTTGCTATTAAATGCAGCCATCCCTACTTAGTTTCGTTTACTTTTTGTGTGGAGTGTCTATTTCTGCCCCTTTCTTTTCAATATACGAGTGTCTGTTATGATTTAAATCTGAAAGTAGCTTCCAAATCCTCATTTGTTTGTAGTGTATCTTAGTTACTTCTGTCTTGCTGGAACAAAAATCCCCACACCTACAAGTGAAAAGAAGGAAAGGCTTATTTTACTCACAATTTGTAGAGGTTTCAGTTCAGAGTCAGCTGGCTCCAAGGCAGGGTGGCATGGCGGAGGGGCCTGGTGGATTAGAAATGGTCCCATGGCCTGGAAGGCAGGAAACAGAAAGCCTCCCTTTCCCTTTTATCCCATCCAGGCTACAAGCCTTTTGAATGGTGCCACTCACACTCAAGGTGGGGTTCCCATTGCCCACACCCTGAACACTGTCAACCAGTGAGTAGACTAATTTCATGTCTTTAATTCACATTCACATATCCTAAATCCAACCACCTCCACACAGCCCTGTGTATGAGCACAGGAGGCTACAGGGGACATCTGGATAGAAGTCACAGCAGAGGGTGATTAGATCATAGACATACTGTGACTGACTTGATAGCAGATGAGAGCTAATTGGAAGAGGTCAATCTCTGGGGTACTTAGGTCCACATAAACAAGTTTGGATCCTGGGCCCATGGAAATGGACCCTGGGTCCACTGGAATCTGGGGCTATAAGGTTGATGTTGAACCTGCATCACTGGATACTAACTGATATTGAGTTGATCCTTCTGCCTGGAAATTCAGGGCTGGCTTGATGCGTGAGGCTGCAGGAACAGGGGCTAAGTCTTGGAGCGCAGCCTGGCACCGGGGCTCCTTGGAGTAGGTCTAGTGTAGTGCCCACTGGATGGTCTCGCAGGCTGAGTCTGCTGGAGCCATACTGCAGTTTGGAGTCACAAGGGCCAACCAGGTGACAGATCTCTGAAGCAGGCCAAAACAGTGGCATCAGTTGCCACAGCAGATGTTCACCTTACTTCTCTTCCCCATGTAGATTTTTCCTATACTGCACTCTGCTGCCTGGGCTTGAACCAGATGAGACACTGGTAAAGTGAAAACACCCTTCCTGCCCTCTTTAAGGCATTTTTGCTGAAAATTTATGGAGTGTACTCTCACATTGAGATTATTAGATATTGTGAAATCTTTTAAGTGCAGATAGTTTTTCTAATTGGTATTTCAGTCAGGGCATAAGCAGTAGAAAATTCTACCTTGTTATATTTTTGACCTCGCTTGTAGAGCAGAAATTTTTAAATTATGAACCTTATTTTCTCTATGTTATGGTATTTCTTTAAACATATATATGCATATATTTACATATTTAAACATATATATTTAAACATATATTTAAACATATATATGCATATATATGTTTAAAGAAATACCATAACATATATATATATGTTTAAAGAAATACCATATAGTTGTAGAACAGTATTGTAAAATATGTTTAAATTTTCAAAGAACCTTTCAAAATGTATCAGTTTCACTAAGTATAAAATTTGCCAATAAAAGGGATAATATAGCAAGCTTTTCTAGAGTTTAAGTGACAGATCTCTGAAAAAGGTATCATACCTTTTAAAATGTGTCTGGTTCAAATCCTAGGAAGTTCCTGATCCTCCAGACAGAAATTGAAAAAATAAATCAACCAAGCATGAAATGGCGTGGCTTACTTGTCCATTAGGCTAACAAATGATGCGAATGTAAAATATCACCTCACAAATTGCCAGTCTTCCTCATACAGATACTGCATTGGGTAGGCAGGTAAAGGCATCCAGGCAAATTTTATTTTAAAGTCTAAACATGAAAAGAGATCATTTCATGCCATCCAAGGGCTAAGCATGCCTTTAACATCCTGATTAAGGAGTGCAGTGGCCTCCTGGGAGTTGAGTTGGTTTCTTGTTGTGCCTCTTGGCTCAGTGTCTGAGAAATAAGGCTCAGTCTGAGAATGCTGAGCAGAACCTGGTGATCGTAGAGTCACACACAGCACAATATTGTCATATAATGTTCTTCCCCAATGAAATATTTCCTTATGAAAGGGACTAAGGCTAATTTTAAATTACATTTTTATTCCTATTGTTTGCAGTAAGTATATAATAATTGCATTATAAAGTGCTGTGTTGCTTATGTTGCTCTGTTCTGATCTGCTTTGTTTGGCCCTCTTTTGTTTTATTCTCTTTAAAATAAATAATAATAATAACTGCATTCATATGGGGAGCTAGTACCTGTACATAGCACACCTAAATTCTTTTCTATCCATTCTCTCTCTTTCTAATATTATATTTTCATCTCTGAAAGAGCCTCAGTTGAAGTTATACAAATGACAGTATCGCCAGATTCTTAAAATATGTGTCATACAGGAAGAATTCTCTTCATATTTATAGAAATAGTACACATAAAAGAGAAATTGAATGCACAATTTCTTTGAAAATTGTTCTGGCATGACACCTACAAACTAACAGCATTTCAATATTGAAACTATATTTTTGGTGATGTGATCAAAAGAATTCTAAAATATATGGAACAAATAATGGAAGATTTTTAATCCAATGCCAATGATATATGTTAGCCTCTGTGAAAAGTAAAAGTAAAAATCAAGTTAGGTAGGTAGTTATGAGTCTGTTAAATAGTAGAATGGGTAGCTTTGCAAATCACTTTTCTAATCATGAAGTATCTACAGTAGAAATCATTAGATTCTCACATCTTTATGAAAAAGAAAATAATGTTTCTTTTCAGTTAGGATTACTAAAGTGCTTTTCTTTGGTTCTAAGAGTGAAGATACAAGGATCAATATGGAGAAGGAGGACAATTAAGAAGTCAAAACTAATTTCTAAAATTAAAATTATTTGTGAATGACAAATATGGTTTTTGATGCCAGACAACCTTGGTACCAAAGCAAGCCTGTGGCATTCTGAAAGAAAAAATAGTTAGTTTTCTCATCATTGAGACAAAATACCCCAAACCCCAAGTTAAAGGAGGAAAGATTTATTTAGGTCACAGTTTGTAGAGGTTTCAGTCCATAACTGACTGTGTCCAAAAAAGCGTGGTATCGCAGAGGAAAAGCAGTCCATGGCAAAGCAGGGCAGGCAGAAGGCAGCACGCAAGAAGCAATGACCTTCTTTTTACCCTTGTATCTCTTCCAGGTTTTTCCCACCCTTGGGTAGCATTCACACCCAGGGTAGGGCAGCCTTAATCCCAGCATCGCCCCGTGAATCAATTCTAGAATCACATCTTTAATCCCAGAGTAACATACTCTACACCTCTGAAAAGCCTCACCTAGGACTGCATGAGGCATTTGTGGGACATTTCCACATAAACCATAACAGTAGGTTTCTTTTTTTTAATTTTAGATGTAATTTATAATAAAGTAGTGTAAAAATAATTTTCTTCTTAGAAAAAATAAACAATGTTGAAAGTTGAAAATTGATGAAGTAACGAATTATACACACGTTTTTATTTTATATACTTATGAACTTACCTAAAATATTACTAAAAATTAAAACTATAATCTTTAACACAGAGCTATTTCTATTTAAAACTTCAAATAATAGGTGTTTAAATTATTTTTAGAATGTTATTTCTATTGGTTGTATAAATGTTTTTGTAATAGAGTCACAATAATAAACCTTTTAACTAGGAATAATTATTCAAATGGCAAACAAGGAGCCTATAAAGTCATTTTTAGAAACACAGTGGAAGACATAAATGCAGTCTTCTTCATCCTTTAAATCCAGGTACTTGTATAAATCATTTAAATAGGGAATCTTCACTAATGCCCCATTTTGTTAACATAGCAAAATCAACTAGCTGGTCCCAATTCTATTCTTTGTCACTCTATTAATGGGCCTTTGTCTGTCCTGACCCGTGCTATAACATCTCTGGGAAAACAGAGAAATACCTAGAGTACCTCTATTCTATGGTGTTCCTGGGTATCTTAATTCATTTTACATGTAAGACAACTATTTTTGTGAAGTTTTACTAGATGGAAAAAAACTCTAAAATGATCGATAGTGGAGGTGTACTCATCTCAGGTGACATTAGACAGGTGTAAACAAACATTTGGCCTGCAAAGATATGGGCACACCACATTAACTTCTAGGGGAATGTCATTTCATTCCCCCAGGGAAGGAAGTGGCAACCACATCAATAGCAGGTGCCAGGCACTTCCTGTCCTTTCCTCCTACTTCATCTCCTCAGTTCTGCCCATGAAATGCTGTCATGAACACAGCCCCAAAAGGGAGTCTAGTGTACCCTAAGGGGGTGAAAACTGCTTCTTCACTGAGATTGAGTCTGCACCAGAACTCCAACAAGTCATGGTCTACAAACTGATAACGTGGTGCATCTGTGGTATTACAGTTATACAGGAGCGGGATAATAGGGTGAAAAATGTGCAAATGTTTCTTTTTCCATATAATGAATAAAATATTGAGAAATACTGTTGCAATATAATAGAGAAAAAAATTACCAAACAATTTATCCATCTCGATTCAGTTTTACAATTAAATAAAATGCAATTTAAAAATACAAATGGCTAATGCAATCTGAAGGTCACTTAGGTAGGCAATAAGTGGAGGAAAATGATGTGCTGGAGGAGAAATAATTGCTATTTGTTAAAAATTATGAAAAACTTACTGTTCATCATAGCCTACAAATTGCTACAAATGGGGCGCGTGCAGGGGTGAAGTAGCCAAAGGACTGCAGAACTGTTTGCCAGCGTCCTCACTGCAGAATGTGATGGGGTGCACGGAGTATGCTGCTGTTGGACCGTTTAGGAGATGAGTCAAGCGAGAAGGAATTGGAGTCCAAAACATTCCAAACAGCGTCCTCTGGAGCAAGCAGAATAAGGAGCAAGGCAGAAGTGGGCAGTCTTTGAGTCTCAGTCTTTGCTTATTTAGAGCCTCTTGGAAAGTCGGAACATGGTCGCATGCTCGCTCGTCATGGAGTTAGAGCCACAGAATGAAAAGCTAAATCCAAAAATCTCTTTGGCCTTCCTTTTGCTTGTCAGCAAGTGAAAACAAGAGTCTTGATGACTTTTATGATCAAACACTATTGATGACCAATATTGAAAAGATAAAGTCATCATGCTAACGTGTGTTCTCAGGTATAAAGCTACAATCTTAGCAGCTAGTCTGACACAGAACTAAAACAAAGCTTTAAAATCTCATGATAAGTGGCCCTTTCAAGAAGTGTTAGATATTTCAGTGTTCTTAGTACATCACCACTGCCTTGAAAAGGGACCTGTCAGCACCCAAAACCAAAAGCCCTTCAGAACTACAGAACATTGGAGGAAGCAAAACTTCTCATCCTATTTTATGTTTTAGTTCTCCTATATATAAAAACGATAAAACAAAGGACTCATGTTCAGCTGTTTACCTGATGATGGTTTGCATGTATAATAAGCATATAAGGAGCACACTCAGAACAGAGCTCCTTAGTGTCTACCTCCTATGCTTCACTTGTTTTTCTTTAGTTTTCCATATGCCAGCTACTACGAATTAAAATGGTGGCCAACTCAACAACAGCTGAATTAAATCAGCATAGTGCTGAGTATAGATGGCCCATCTGAGGAAAGTTGCCAGCACAAAAGAGGACATGGAGAGGAAGAATGTGGCATTGTGAGTTCTCCTAAATGTTGTTTGGAGCCATTGGTTTTCCTGGAGGAGCTTGCCATGCTGGCTTCTCTGATATGAATTCGGTTATTATCATCAGAGGAACTCTGAACTTTGTTGCTGAGAATGGCTGCAGTTCACTTTGAGAAAGCTATGGTCCTTTTTTTTGAGCATCACTTCCTGGCTTCAGTACAGAACCTCAGCCTGCTAGTCCAGAACCCTCAGCCCTGTGGCAGAGAATTTCTAGTTTCCACCACTGACCTTTCGGCCTTTCCAGCGCAGATCTATAAAACAGACTTGCATGAGTCATTGTAGTGGGCTCTAGGCCTCTTATTGGACTCATGGAAGGCATTATCATGGGCTCTAGGTCTTCAACTAGACTTATGCATGATATTGCTATGGGACCTGGGCCCTCAGCTGGATTTTCTAGGTCTTTAGTGTTTAGTGTTATAGACAGATTTTTCTGCACTTTCTTGTATTTAACTCTGGGTGACCATCATAAAGTGGCACTTTAAATTCTGTGTCCTGTACATAATTGTTCTCCTTGCAATCCCTGACTACAATGCCAGCTAAAGACAATTCTTTCCTATTAACTGATTAGGTTAAAATCCTGTCTTTTGGGGCTGAGGATTTAGCTCAGCAGCGTAAGTGCCTGCCTTGCAAGCGTGCTGTCATGAGTTCGATCCCTGGTACCAAAATAAAATAAAATCCTATCTTTTAATTTTGAAAATGGTTTTGAAATCATTGATCTATGTTTCAACTCTCCATATGGAGACTTCAATGTGCATTAATTGAGGACTTTTGCAGGAAAAGATAATGACTGTATTTTAATCTTGTAGGGATCTGCCTCCTTCTTGTGCTTCATTGCTTTTCTCAGACAGCTTCTATTTTATCTTCTTGACTCAGAGAAACAGGAGTCATTTTTAGTGTCCGTCATCGAATGTAATCCAGAAGAGCAGGAAAGCATTCTTTCCTGTCCTGTGAGAGCTAAGATTAACAGCAGAGCTCGACTCTCCCAGGTTACTTAACTTCATTAGCAGATGCTCTATGTCCAAGTGTTATTTTTCTGCTGGGGAGAAATTGTGTGCTTTGCTTTTGTATCTGGCTAATGCAGCTAGTCATCCACCTGGTCCCACATCTCCCTCAACACAAATGCATGACACATAGATATTGTCAGCTCTAGCTGGAAAGAGCTGCCTGTCTGTGTGGTATGAGTACGTGAAGACAAAGTGTAAATGTTCAGTGAAACAGGAAAAAGGAGAAGATTGAAGGATGGATGGTATGGAGAAGTCACTGGGCTGGGTTTAAGGGGGAAACATGGTGCTGAGATAAGGACCAGGGTTACTGGGATTAAATAGCAGATACTTAAATCTGAATTGTAATCACAGAGAACAGTTGTGGTCTTAGCCTGGAAACCAGTGTGAAATTTCAAATTCTTTGACTGAAGTTGTAAATGGAAGTGTGAGAAAGGGTCAAATGGGTAATGGCACACAGAAAAGATAGGGCAAGAGTTCATAACTGAGAACGTTAATGAGGAGTGGATGCGCAAGACCTGCTTTTAAAAAACGAAGCGTTGTGGCAGCTCGTTTGCCTTTGTAGTAATGACAGGAAGATCAGAATCTCTTCCAGTAATTGGGTGGGAAGATGCCACTATTCCTGCAAACGGCCTTACACCAACTGCTGAAATATAGCGGGACAGTCCTCGAACTTTCATGGGCACAAAAAGCGTAAACCTCTTGCAAAGTCAATAGAAAGCCCTTGAGAGGAAGCTGCGTACCTTCACACAAGGACATGTATCTTCTCCATCAGGCAGGTTAACAAAAGGTCCAATAACTTTGCCTATTAATAATGAGAAAGCTTGATTGGCCCGAGTATTTTGCACAAGGAACATTCCCTCAGAGAGCAGAGGCACTGATGGTGTTTATGGCAGTAACTGGAGCTGTAAGGTTAGATTTCCAACCTGGGCCTGCTTGTGAAGCCTGTGCTTTTGATTCACCAAGGAGCACCTTTCCCAGTCCCTACATCATCTAAGGTAAGAACTGTGTAGTTTCTTGAGGCCTTTGTTGTCTAGTTAGGTGGGCTTGACATTCAGAGCTCTTTGGACCCAGCAGAAATTACAATCAGGAACCAAAGGCAAACAAAGGAAATTTTTCACTCAGAGTTTCCCTAGTACACATAGTGCATGGGATGATATATATATAACATTTTTTGAAGGGGGTAGTACTGGGACTCTTAACTCAGGACCTCATGCTTGCCGGGCAGGCAAGGTATGCTGCTCAGCTATATCTTCAACTTTATATACAACATGTAAGTTCAGGGTTCATACAGCCATAGAATACTAATAAGGCTAACAGTCAACACAGAAAGCCTGATTCACACTGCATGGGTCAAGATTCTTCTTTTCTTTTCCTCTTCCGCCTCCTCCCCACCTCCCCTTCTGCTTTTCCTCCTTTCCTTCCTCCTCCTTTTAACCTGTCCTCCTCCTCTTTCATCCTCGTCTTCATTGTCTTTTCCCCTTCCTCTTCACTTTTCCTTATACTTCCTCTGTCCTCTGGCTGCTTCTCCTCCTCCTCTTCTTCTTCCTGTACCTGTAAGAGTGATGGAAGCTGTTGTAGTCAGGGGTTGTGAGAAGAACAATTAGAATCAGGACATGGAGTTTATATTATTTTCTTATGGTCACCCAGAGTTAACACAAAGAAATGTAGGAAATCTATTTATAACACTAAAGACATAGAATATTTAGCCAAGGGTCTTAATCCCACAGCAATGTTCTACATAAATCCAAATGAAAACCTAGAACCCATGAAAATACCTCCTACAAGTCCAACTGGAGGTCTAGAGCCTACAAGAAGGACTCATGCCAGTCTCTTTTACAGATCTGTGCTGGGAAGGCCTAAAAGTGAGCGGTGGAAGCTAGGAAGTCTATGCCAGCAGGGTGAAGGAGCCGTGCTGCTTAAGTTGAGGGTTCTACACTGGAATCGAGAAGTCATGCTCAAAACAAAGACCAGGGCCATCCTGAAAAGCACCACAGCCGTCCTCAGCAACACAGAGGCCCTGAGCTCCTCTGATGACAAGCACAGTCGAGTACATGCCAGGAAGCCAGCATGATGAGTTTGTCCTGGAGATTAAATGGCACACGTCTTCCCCTCCAGAGCCAGGAAGCAATGCTGGATGTAAGGACTAGAGCATCTCCAGGAGAACCAGTAGCTCAAACAGCAACATGTAGGAGAACCCATAAGCCTCAACACCTTCCTTCTTTTTTTCCACATCTCTATTTATGCTGGCAACTTTCCTCAGGTGAGATGCCTGTGCTCAGTGCCCTGCTGATTTAATTCAGCTGGTGTTAAGTTGACCATCAGTTTTTAATCCATAAAAGAAGCCAAGGAAGGGTGTTGAGATATATTTAAGGTGTGGTATAATGCTCAACTGTGCTTAAAGTACAAGATTCACAAAGCTGTCTCCTTTTTCCATAGTGCCATTTATATACCACTAGGCAAGATGCAGCTGCTAAATGAGCCCAGAAAGAAGTTGACATAGAGAAGTTAACTACAAACGACTAAAAGTATATGCACCATTTATATGTGTGCTGTTACCTTTGTTAAACTACTTAGATCAAGTGTATGAGATAACACTCTATAAATGGTTTATATCTAAAATGTGAATTTCCCCAAAGCCCTCAGATACTTGTAAAAGAACCAGAAAAAAGATAGAGGTCTGTGTGACTCCAAAACCCACTCACATAGTTACTAGAACATCACATATCACAACATGGTGTGGAATGAAAAGACAAGCTATCATTCTTTGAAACCTTATCAGAAATGTCTCTCATGGTTTTTAGCTGAAGACAGGTGGTCATGACATAGACTTTGTGTTCCATATGTCTGTTTCTTTCTTGCTGTAAGCTAATCACGAACAAGGATATTACTTTCCAGATAATGAAAGTAAGATCATTCCATCTTCTGTATTTTTCTTCTGCAGATAAATACATAAAACTATTTTTAAAGTAACCATTTCCTCTTACA
The DNA here is from genome assembly GCA_004027295.1 of Dolichotis patagonum. Classification (NCBI taxonomy): domain Eukaryota; kingdom Metazoa; phylum Chordata; class Mammalia; order Rodentia; family Caviidae; genus Dolichotis; species Dolichotis patagonum. Next base: position 12,708 of record PVJX010038863.1, read on the forward strand.
AAAATTTAGGCAGGTATCACAACACAGCAACATAATTGATAACCTGGAACACAGAGACAAAATGTTGAATACTTTGAGTTGGAGAATAAGTACCATCTCTAAAAGGACATACAGACAGAAAAGATATTAGGGAAAAAGTAACAAAACCAAAATTCCAGGGTCCTTTCTTTAGTGAGAAAGAGAAAGAGAGAGAGAGAGAGAGAGAGAGAAGAAAGAGAGAGAGAGAGAGAGAGAGAGAGAGAGAGAGAGATGGAGCAGGAAGCAAAAGCAAGAGAAGGAAACTGACTAGCCACATGGGCCTGTGAAAAACAATCATTTAAACTAGGGAGAGATTGTAGTTACTAAGAGTGTGAAGATCGAAATAAGACATACTACGTAGTTCTTCCTAAATAAGGCATTTTTGGTGGTTATGAATAGACCCAAGTAAGTTTATTATGATACATGAAACTTCATGTTCACTGGGATATTAGGACATTTCTTCTATATCTATCTATACACTAAATCACATATATACAGAGATACAGACAAACAGAAATATCTCTGTAAAAACGCAGTACTGGAATTTTAGGAACGTTAAGCCACTGGCCTCCTTTAAGGTATCACGTGCATTAATTATCAAGGTACATTGTTTTCTATTAAGCCTGTTTTGAAGTAGAATGACAACAATATATCTGGTTAGCTAATCTGGTGAATTTCTAAAACATAATCATATTTATTCATACAGTTACATATTTGAAAGCACCCTGTCTTTTTAGAAGCGAGGTGGATATAAACAAACTCCTGCCATGCTCAGCTGTGAGTCGGGCTCCGGGGAAGCAGGTCTTGCCTCTCCACCAGCCCCATTTCCAGCATCACCAGCTCCGCTCCTCTGCTCCTGAAGTCTCCCTCGAGGGACCTCACCTTTGCCACACTTCATCTTTGTTCATTCTTCACTCTTAACGCTCCTCTGTTTGTTAGTTTGTTGACTTCACTGCCAGCCCTATTACTTTTATTAACCAGTGCCCAGAGATAGTCTACAAAACACCTGTTCCTCTTTCCTTACACTTATTTTAGTAATTCTTTCACTCATTTTTCTCAAACTTAGTTCTACCCTGGGCTCTCCTTCATCCCCACATTCAGTCATTCAGTTCTCACCATTGAATTGCACAGCACCTAACTCTGATTTCCATACTTGTCATACACCCAGCCCTCTCACTCGGCTGTGTGCTTTCACTACCTGTTTTCACATGGGGAGGGAAACTTAGGTCTTACTATTAACACACATGCCATGCACATGGGCGTGCACACAGATATTTCTCCATCTTCTACCAAGTAGGCATGTGTGCCAAAGGAATTATGATAATGCGATAGTCCCCCCTAAAGAATTTTATATTTTAACAATTCTTCATATATTCTAATCCTCAGGGACCCTACTTTCTAATTCTATCAATTCTGCCTTAGCACTATTCTACTTGTACCTGTACATTCACTCTGTAAACACTACAAACCACCAATCAGGCGGCTGGTCGTTGGAGATGGTACCACCTGCCTGGAAAAGTGAGCCGCCAGCCTCCTGGTGCCAAGCTTGCAACACGTCACTGTGTGGTAGCCCCGAAACCTTGTAAACATGCACAAAGTTCAAATCTGAATGGTTTATCTTGCCCCGATATGATAGTACTGCTTTCCCCATGCTTCCTCTAATATTACAGCGCTTCCCACTTCCTTTCTTTCACTTTTTTGGTTCTCTTTTTTTTTCTTTGTTTTTCCTTTTTTCTTTTTCTTTCTTTCTTTTTTTGAGAATGGAAAGGGCTCTGTACTAAAATCTTCTTCCCTCATTGGGAGGATAATAGTAGCTGATCTGAAGTACTGAAGCTGCTTTGTCTTTTAGTATTGCCAGCATGAAAGGTCAAATCAACTTTTAACTCAAAATGTACAAGATGGAAGTGATAGCATATATTTTAGAGCCAGCTGTGTTAGATTCGCGGGTGCTCAGCCTCAATACTTACTCTTTGCATGACAGTTTGCACCTCAACTTTTCTATTTGGAACACTGGAGAGTTAGTACTTAGCGGTGGGTTGTCATGAGGAACAGGAGTTTTGGTTTATATGCAGTGCTTTGTACAATGCCTTGCATGTAGGAAATGCTATATGCATTTTCTGTGATTATTAAATACCTGCTGAAGAGCACGTTCAAAACATGAATCCTCTAGTGACCTCTGTTATCAAATTAGACCTGTATGTTTTCATGAAAACTCATAAGCCTGGAGACATGACAAAAGGATATTTTAAAATTCAGCAAACCTTTTAAAATTACATGCTTAAAGTAAAATGAGAATGATAATTTTCTGATGAAGTATTAAAACAATACTCAAATCAAGTCATTGAATATAAATGTGAAAGTAGCCAGAGGGTTTCTTCTTTTTTTATTCTTTTATTGTTTGACAAACAAGAATGGGGGGGGAGACAGCAAAACCAATCCCAGCTCTAAATACTGGGTGATAACTTACTACATGCCTCTCCCGAACATCTCTGAGCAGAATAATGACGCACTGAATATTTACAAGCCATAGCCTGCTTGTGTCTGGGAAATAACAAATGCTCTGTATGAGAGGGAAAGACTGAATCTGAAATCTTACTGAGGAATAGGATAACAAAGGGCACCACTGCAAAAACGACCAGTTCAGTTCTAACAAAACTCTCCCAGCATCTTGGCAGCTCAGTGGCCTTTGGTGAGAATGGCAGCAGAAGGGCTTATTCATCTTTCTATCACTTCTTTGTCTAATTTCCTGCATTATATTTACAACTTTGATTTAGTGCCTTGGTTCTGCTAAAATTTTCCTCCCAAAATCAGCCTTTCCTGAAGCAACTGAGAGTGTTAGGCTCCCCTTGAAGTCTAGTTTATATATATATATATATATATATATATATATATATATATATATATATTTTAATTTTGAAAAGGGTAAAACTAAACAGAACAAAACAGAACAAACAGATCAGAAGCAAAACAATGTAAGTGACACAGATTTTTAAAGCAAGACAACAGGAGATCTACAGTGGCTACCATAGTGTCTCTTGTTTTCCTGTAAATAGTTGTCTATGTCTTCACAAACAACAATTTCATACAAAACAAAATAGTATAAAACTGATCAAAAGACAGTAATGAAGACATTACAGGCCTTCAAAACCAGACAATAGGAAAATTTAAAATGGCTGCCATAATGTCTATTGTTCTCTTCAAAATAGCTGTCCATACCTTCGTGTATATTGAAATTAAACAATACAAAACTAACTAAAGCCACTCTGAACAAAGAATAGAAGCCTTACTGGATTTCACAGTGTGACGATATGGAATCAGCAATGGATGCCATAATGTCTGTTTTGCTTCAAAGTTAGCTGCTCATTTCATCACA